>VMDO01004604.1:0-123019 GCA_007922755.1 Pedetes capensis | reverse complement strand
ACTTTTTTCTGTGGTGATCTATCTTTTTACATTGTCAGCAGTATTACATGAATAATCTAGCCCATTTGCATTATTGCCATCCTTTGGTATTGTTGGTGTTATTGTAATTATTTCCCGCACTATTAAAGTTGGGCTGTTTACTTTGAGTTCAACCTGTCTCTCCTTCCTCGATTCTCCTTGTTCCTCCTCCCCCTCCTGTCTTCTCCCATCATCACTTTCTTTTGCTAGATCCCTACCTTCCTCTTTCTGTTCCTTAAATTGTCCCTTCTCTGCTAAGTTTATATGAGCTTTTTATTATGTTCCAATTTATATACAGAATTTTTTCCCTTTAAATTTGATTCAGCTCCCACATATGACTGAGAACATATAGCATTTCTCTTTTTGAGCTTGTGTTCATTCACTTAAGATAATTTTCTCCAATTCCATCCATTTTGCTGCAAATGACATTATTTCGCTTTTTGATTGCTGAGTAGTATTCCATTGTGTATGTTGTTGTTGTTGTTGTTGTTGTTGTTGGGTGCTGTCGAGTCGGTGTCCGACTCATAGCGACCCTCATAGGGTTTTCAATGGCTGAGTACTTCGGGATTGCCTTGGGAGTGGATTGCCAGGCCCTTCTCCCATTTTTGCAGTGCTGGGAATTGAACTCGGGGCTTCAGAGACTGCAGCGCAGTGCTCTACCCACTGAGCTAAATCCCAGCCCTCCATTGTGTATATGTACCATAATTTTTTTATCCATTCTTCTGTTGATGGGCACTTTGGTTGATTCCATATCCTTGCTATTGTGAAAAGTGCTGCATTGAACATGGAGATGCAGGTGTCTCATCTCCATGCCTCATCTCCCTTTGGGTATATTCCCAATGGTGTTATAGCTGGGTCATATGGTAGATCTATTTTTAGTTTTCTGAGGTACCTCCATATTGATTTTCAAAGTGGTTTAACCAATTTACAACTCCACCAGCAGTGTAAGAGTATTCCCTTTTCTCCACAGCCTCACCAGCATTTACTGTCATTTGTTTTATAGATCTTGGAAGATGGCATTGACTTTAAGCACGGATTGGTGGGTGCCCTGTTGAACATGGTATTGAGGCTTTACCTCTCCTTCTTTCCACCCTTCCTGTCTTAGTGCCTCTCTGACTATCTAGGAATTTGTGTTCATAAAATCATGACCCACAGACAGGATATGGGATTCATTAGTTTCCTAATCCATTCATTTGTCAAGAATGGATTGAGCATTTACCCAGACAGAGGTAGGTGCTGGAGATCAAGGACAAGTAAAAAAAGGTCACCAGCCCCCAAAACAGGCAGAAGACTCATCAAATGATGGTGGTACTGTGTATGTCTACGTTCATGCTTTGTATTAGCCCTGCCCTCCCTGGTTTTATGATTTTTTCCACTGTGTTTTTCAGGCTTTCTCTGCTGTTGTCTTCTGTTGGTCCATGTACCTGCTTGCAGGTTTTCTCCTCTAAGCTGCCCTCCACACCTCTGACACCAGGCACTTCTCCCTCCATCACTGTCCTCATCATACCTTGTTCCATGCTTCTTTGTCAAGGGACCTCTTCTGGATTCTCATGGCCCATAGAATGAAGTCTTTATCCTTAGCTTGGTATTCAGAATCCCCCAGAGACTCACTCCCAGTATACCTTTTTGGTATTATCTTGGGCTGGTGGAAGAAGAAGAGTGGAGGCCACAACCTGTCTAACTCATATGCCTTGGACAAGTTACCCAACTTTTCTGTGCTCATCCACACAGGGCCAGTACATTACGTCTCATAGGTTTGGTACTAGTTTTTGAGGGAAGGCATTTAAAGCTTGAGGGTAAGCATGGTTCCTAGCACACAGAAGGCACTAATATTCATGTCCTTCATTTCCAACAAGGCAAAGTTGATTTTCCTTAAGTAACATTTGACTTTGCCTGCCTCCCTTCCCACCTCCCTTGGCTCAGAGGCTCTAAAGAGTGGATCCTTATTGGTTCAACATTTTTCTCTTCTGTTCTGATGAGACTTGGGAGAAAATGAGCACTGGCATAGTTATCATTGTTTCTCACCTGACTCTTGCCTTTGAAAGTAGCAAGCAAGTGGATTTCCCATTTTCTGCTAGGCAAAAATATTGATTATACACATCCCTTTGAGAATCAAGCAGGCTCATCTCTAGGGACCACATAGCACTGAATAATTTACATAGTGTACATTTCTATTCCACCAGTCCAGTCACAGCCAAGAGGGGTTTATAAAGAAAGGCCTAATAAGTCTCTTTTGTTCTGGAGTCTGATGGGCTTCTAAAGGGTCCTCATGTTCCCCTGCAATCCATTGCATTGAAATAGTGTGATGAGTGGCAGTGTTTCCAGTGAAGGGTATAATACAGGGTCTGTAAGATTAGTAATGCTACTTTCTCATTCCTTGTGTCCAGAATCCACTGGATGTTCTAAGTAAAATGTGTGAGTCTCCGCATTGATTTAGTTTGGTCTGCACTATTTTTTCATCTTGAGATATAAAACCTAGCCTCTTGCATAAATCTAAGTTTCCACCTCAAGAACAGCTTCTTCAAAAAGCCAGCATGCTACTCAGTCACATGGGGAGTTGTACCCTTAACAGCACCTTCTAGTGCATGATTCACCCTCCTGCCCCGCCAGGAACACATTTCCAGAGTTTGGAACCACTTAGTGCAACTGTTTCAAAGGCCCACAAAGTAGTCACAGCATAGCAGCATTCACCTTGGTTATATATATTGGGATAATAGTGTCAAATATTTAGGAGTCTGATTTCTCTACATTGTTGGAAAGGATACTGAAGGTAGGCCCTAAAATAATTTGGTCATGGAAAGGTCTCATTTATTTTTGGCCTAATGTTCTTCTTTGGATAACATGTCTGTCTAGATATCTCTCAACCTCGGCTGCATGTTAGAATCATCTGGAGAGCTTTTAAAATCCAGATGCCCAGGTTGCACCCAAGACCAATGACATCAGAATCTCTAGAGGTATAGCTCAAGAGTTGGTATTTTTTTTCCCTTTTTCCTCCTCAAATTTTTATTCAGAAAAATTTCAAGTGTACAGCAGTTATAACACTGGTGCAGTGAACATCCACCTAGATCCACCAATTGTCAGCATTTTACCATATTTACCTTTTGTTTCTATATCCACGTATACTGATTTTTTGCTATATAATTTCAAAATGAGTTACAAACATCAGGACACTTCATTACTAAACACTTCAGAATGTGTTTTCTAAGATTGAGGACATTTTGTTATGTAGCTGCAATAGAATTAACACTCTCAGGAAACGTAACATTAATATAATGCCACTATCTAGAATTAGGCCTGCAGCCTTAGCCCTGTGGAATCCGATCCCGTCAGATCTCGGAAGCTAAGCAGGGCTGGACCTGGTTAGTACCTGGATGGGAGACCGCCGGGAACACCAGGTGCTGCAGGCTTGGGAGAAGGACCTGGCAACCCCCTCCCAAAAATCAATCTGCCATTGAAAACCCTATGAACAGCAGAGAAGCACTGACAATAGTGTTTCCCCTGTTGTACAGAGGGTTGCTATGAGTTGGATACCGACTCGATGGCACCTAACAACAACAACAACAAATCTAGAATTAGACCATATTCAAATTTTCCCAGTTCTTCCAATAATGTCTTTATAGACTTAAAAACTAGAACCAAATTAAGGCTCATATGTTATATTTAATAATTGTCATATCTCTTTAGTCTATTTAATATTGACATATATTTGTACATATTTATGGGATATCATTTTAAATATCTAGAACAGTTCTCTAGCTTTTAAAAATATTTTTGTGGTACTAACTTTAAAAAAAGAAAGAACATCAGATCTGTTTTCATAGATTGTCTCTCATTTTGGAATTGCATGATTGTTTCCTCATGGTTAGACTGAAGTCAGTGTTTGTGGCAGGCATATTCTGTAGGCGATGATGAGTCCTTCTCAGTGCAGCCGATCAGGAGGCAAGCGAAATATATCAGTTTGTTTCATGATTGCTGATAATAACTTTGGTCACTCGAGTAAGGCTGTTATCTATCAGCTTTCTCCACTCTAAGGGGACTATTTTCCTTTTGTAACTAATAATAATCTAAGGGAGATACCGTGAGTTTCTGTAAATATTCTGATCCCCAATAAGCTTCTACCTAGTGGTTTCAGCAACCATTGATTTGTTCTAGGATCAATGATTACAATGATGGTTACAAAATGATGATCATCTATTTCTATCATTTCTGTATTTACTAGTCAACATCCTTTTATTTAAAAAAAGAACTTTTGGCCAGGCACAGTGGTGCATGCTTGTAATCCTAGCAACATGGGAGGCAGAGGCAGGAGGATGGAGCATTCGAGGCCAGAGGCAGCCTGTGTAACTCAGTGAGACTCTGTCTCAAAATAAAAACTAAAAAGTGGGCTGAGGGTGCAACCCTGTGGTAGAGCACTTGTGAAGCATATGCAAGGCCCTGGGTTCAACCCCCAAGTACATAAATAAATAAATAAATAAATAAATAAGAATTTCTCACTCCATAACTAATCTTATCCATCTGTCTCTGTAGCTTGCTACCTATTGAACATATCAGTATGGACTCATGACATTGTTTTGGATCTGAATAAATTGGGGTAATACAGGTAAAGTGTTTAATAGCCTCAGGCACTAGTAAGTGCTCAATACATGTTAGCTTTTGTTACTTAATTAGACAAAGCTTGTTATGAACAGAAGGTGGCTACAGGCTCTAGTGAGAGAGTCAAGGGTGTGCCTGCCTTGTCATATGTGTGTGCTTGTGTTCCTGCATATGGATGCATGTTCATGCATGTGGATTTCATGGCCATCATAGTACATGGCTATAAAGTAGGGTGGATCCAATGTGCCTTTTGAGTTCCTCCTTGTTCCTACTTATTTGGTACACTGTGTAGAAAACACACATAGTGACACAGGACAGTGGCAGGGGTACAGATGTCAATGAGGAAAAACATGCATTTTCTAGTTTTTCTAATTTACACGTACTGTTGGCCTGGTCAGCAAATATATCTAATTTTTTTTTTTTTAAAACCTGCTTTTTCAAAACTCAGTTCATTTCATAGAAAAAAGCCCAATACAATGTGTAAAAACTGGAGTTCATTCCAAGAACTCCGTGGCTGGTTCCTCTGGACATGAAGGTGGTAGTTCAAACGAAGGGATTCCAAATCCCAGGCATAGGCAAGCCACGTGTTTTGATCTTCAGTTTATACTAGCTGTTAAAAGGAGATGACAGTGTCATCTCCCTACCTCCTTGAGGAAAGTTGAGGCTCATTGGTAAACATCAGTGAAATGTCAGGAGAAGAAAAACTGGCACATGACATCCTTAAACTTCCTTATATTTCAGATGGATGGATACAACTGAAACATTTTTTTCCCAACTTCATGCATCTTCCTTGAATTAGTTGTAGGTTGGTAGAACTTTTGTAAGTTCAAGTCTGTGCTGTGCAGAGCTGAGGCCTGGAAAAGCAATGGTCCTGGAGTTTGGGAACTCTGTGATGAGAGCCATGGCGAAGACCTAGAGTGATGTTATACACTGTTACAGGAAGCAGTTAATCAGATTACAGAGAATTTGGGGCTAGATTTGAATTGAATTGGTTCATCCAGGACTGGCGAGCTCTGGACTCATGCCAAGGAAATACTGCCATTTAATAGCTTGGTGATCTTGGGTAAGTTACTCAGCTCTGGTGTACTCATCTGCAAAATGGCCAGTCATTCTGGCTCTTTTCTTTTTAACTTATGTACTTGGCAGGATGAGATACAGTGATGGGTGTCAGAAGTCCTTTAGAAATGACCATGAGCTGTGCCAATGTGGGGGGAATAACTGGTTCTTTTTGGGGTCAGGTCAGGTGACCTTTATCCTCAGCTGCCTCTGATTCCTTTCCTTGTGCCCTAGGATGTTTCTTGGAATGTTGGCAGTTGCTTTACAGTACTTGATGCTGCCAGCTAAGTAACCTTGTTAGAAGATTTTAAGAAATATAGACTAGCGTGGGAGAGAGAAATTAGTGAACACATCATTCTTCTGATACCGGCCAGGCCTTTATCAAAGTCCAATGCAGAGATTTGGTTTGAGAGAAATCTGATTCTGTTCCAGGTCCTGAATCTGTTGGGTTAGACTTTTATCTAAGAATATATCCTTCTTGCCTTTGCCATTTGTACAGTATTGGGTTAGGTACTATGTTTTACAGAGTTTTTTTTTTTTTTTTGAGCAGATGAATTTACATATAAGTTTTATAGCTTTAGGTAACACTAGGTCTTCAGATGTTATTTTAAAGTCACTTTGATTGAGACTTCAGCAGCTTCTGTGTTGTGTCGGTTTTCAGACATTTGTTACTTTACTTGTTCCATGTTCAGATTTGTGTCTGTAGAGTTCATTTTAATATAACATCTAGAAAATGGAAGATCTTAAAGAGGCATAGAATTGTAGCCGGGCGCGGTGGCACACGCCTGTAATCCCAGCGGCTCAGGAGGTGGAGGCAACAGGATTGCAAGTTCGAGACCAGAGGCAGTCTGTAATTTAGCGAAACCCTATCTCAAAAAGTAAAAAAATGGGCTGGGGGCGCAGCTCAGTGGTCCAGCACTTGCAGAGCATGCAGGCACAAGGCCATGGGTTCAACTCCCAGTACCACAAAAAAAAAAAAGGGGCATAGAATTTTATCATAAGGGGTACCTATGGGGGAGGAGTCAGAGAGGAGTACCAAGATTGCCTTGCCACCTATATCCTTTGCTAGAATGAGAAATCTGTATTCTTTGTGGTACAGAGTATCTGATGTGTCTTCTATAGTGTCAGGAGTATCAGCAGGGGCAGTGGGGTTTTTTTCTTTTTCATTTGAGACAGGACCTCACAATGTAGTCCAGGCTGGCCTAGAACTCCTAATCCACCTGCTTTGGCCTCCTGAGTACTGGGATGACAGGCATGGCCACCATACTCCATTGTAACCATGTGTTCTTGTTAATATCCGGCAGCTTATGACTTTGCACAAAGGGGTGGAGATTATTTGCACAGTCATTGAAGATGTGATTTGACAAGATATTGATTCTGAACTTCTGCCCTCTTCCCTATGTCTACCTCTGTTCTTCCTTAGTGAAGTACAGGCAGAGAAAAATGAAATGGAAACAAGGCCACTGGCCTTTGAAAAATATTGATCAGGGAGCACATAGATATAGTGTGGACACCTTCCCCTTTGTGTGATGTCTTGCAGTGTGGGGGCCTTAATGTGCCCTGTGGTCACCCCTGCGGGGACTTCCTTTTCTCAGGGAAAAGATTAGAAAAGAAAAAGAATCCCCAGAGGCAGTACCCAAAATAATTCCAGCTTTTCTAAATGTGTTTCTTTGAAGTCGTTGATCTCTTTGGTTTTCTAGGCCATGTGGTGGTGTGAAGGGTGGTGTGAGGTGGTCAGCTGTGAGCACCAAGCTTCTGAGCAATGTCCATCTCACTTCCTAGCTCCCATCCGCCTCTCCCTGGCTTCTGCAGCCACCATTGCATGTCTGGGCATCTGTCTTTCTTTCTGTCTCTCACACACATAACGCCCCACATGCATGTTCTTTCTATCAACAATGCGCATGTGTGGTGTGGATGTGCTGTGGAAAGCTGTATCTGTACTTGAACCAGCTTTAAGTCAGACTTCTAGGTGGGCCCACACTGGGTGAGTAAGATAGTGTGACCTTGAGTGTCTTTCGGTCAAGCAAAGTGTGGCCCTGGCTTTTATCTTGATTTGCCTGGGTTGGTTCTGTGTAAGCAGCTAGGGATCTTGTTAATGGATCCCCTGGGACCGAGGGAAGAGCAGTGGAGTGGATTTGTTGAATTCTGTGGGGCGTTAGAAATGGTACCAAGATCAGGCTGAAATCTAATCAGACTTTGCTTATCAGACCTAACTTCCAGCGTGTTGGAAGGGTGATGATTTGTAAGAAAAAGGCCAGGGCACTTTATCTTTTCCTTTGCACATTTGGGAGAAATGCCCTCTGCCTTGCTAGCATTAGAAGCAGGCCATTCTTGTTTCTCTACCGCATCGCATTAGCTTTCATTAAAAATCAACAGCAGCAAATACAAAGCTCCATCCATGGAAAACCGTTTAAGGCAACACTGTGCTCCAGTGCTTCAAAGGGTAGGGTTTTTGCCTTCTGCACCAATGGATCAGTTTCTCATATCCATGCCTTTCTGACCCAGCAGCTTTTAAAAGACCAAGAAGCATTGCTCTGCTTTCTAATGCCTAAGAGACCAGGGCTGCCGTGCCTCTAGCCATGTCCCAGACAGCATATTTGAGACAAGTCAGCTTAATTTGCCTGCATGCCTAGGAAGCCTCTCTTTAAAACCTTAGCTTGGGAAAAGAGCTGTATCTAAATATTTTTGCTTTTCCCATCCAGGCGAGCGACGGAGGCGCCGATGCCAGGTGGCATTCAGCTACCTGCCCCAGAATGACGACGAGCTTGAGCTGAAAGTCGGGGACATCATAGAGGTGGTAGGAGAGGTAAGCAAGTAGCCTGGCAGCACTCCTGCCCTGTGTGGCTCTCAGATCCACCTGTGCACCCAGCCATGAGGAGCCTTTGCTGAAAGATGCACAGGCCCACTGGCCTTGACATTGAATGTTAGAATTTGAAGAGACCCCAGAGATCATCTAGTTCAGTCTCTCTCTTTGGAAATGAGGTTCCTGCAGAGGAATGCCTCCAGGCCAGTTGGGGTCAGATATGGAGCCATTGCCTGCAGCCTTAGCCCTATGGCGTCCGATCCTGTCAGATCTCGGAAGCTAAGCAAGGTTGGGCCTGGTTACTACTTGGATGGGAGACCACCTGGGAACAGCAGGTGCTATAGGCTTGGGAGAAGGACCTGGCAACCCACTCCCAAAAATCAATCTGCCATTGAAAACCCTGTGAACAGCAGAGAAGCACTGACAATAGTGTTTTGCCTGTTGTACATAGGGTCGCTATGAGTCGGATACTGACTCGAGGGCACCTAATAACAACAACAACATGGAGCCATTGAAAACCACTGTCTTTCTAACACAGCACACTAAGTACCTGTATATAGTCATATATTCTGGAATCTGAGTTGTATATTCTCAAATCTAATCTGCATCCTTTCAACAGTTTTGTTGTTGTTAGGTGCCGTCGAGTCGGTATCCGACTCATAGCGACCCTCATAGGGTTTTCAATGGCTGAGTGCTTCGGGATTGCCTTGGGAGTGGATTGCCAGGCCCTTCTCCCATTTTTGTGGTGCTGGGAATTGAACTCGGGTCCTCAGAGACTGCAGCGCAGCGCTCTACCCACTGAGCTAAATCCCAGCCCTCAACAGTTTTAGAGGTGTTCAAAATCAGTTGTGCATTGGAATCATGTGAGGATTGGAATAGCGGTTGAGAGCTCTCATCTGATTTTGTAGTCCTCAAAACTGCTGAAAGGGTATAGATCAAATTTGAGGATATACGGTACCTCTGAAATTCCAACCCAGTGCCACTGACTTTCTTTTCTGCTTTAATTAATGGTAGATTCTGGATGTCCCCAGTGACCAGGATCCATCTCTTGCGTATGGATTCAGTATTCATGGATTTAGAAGGAAGGGAAAAGAAGTGACATTCATTAGAAGACCAAGTATATCCCAGGACATGAGGTTCCTTTTTTGGTGGTGCTGGGGATGGAACCCAGGGCCTCACACATGCTGGGCAAGCACTGTACTACTGAACTACATCTCCAGCCCTGGGATGAAGTTTATCACACATTAGCCCCCTTACTCATCCTGCCTACTTTATTGTGTAGATGAGGAAAGAGCCTCAAGAGACCATAGCAGAGGCAGGACCGAGGGGCAAAGCCAAGTCCATTGACTGAGGACCCTGATTCTTTCTGGTGTACCACTTTCCCTTGTCCTGCTTGGCCTGGCTATGCAGAGCCAGCCCTACTGGTAAAATGTTCCTCCAGACACTGAGTGGGCTGCTCACACTCTACTCCCTCCAGCCTGGGGATCCTGGGCCTCAGACATAGAACCTCATCCTCCACTCTGATTCAGTGCTTGCATCTGTTTATGGAAACATGGTTTTCTAATAGCTTTTGTTTCCTAAATACCAACTGACCTTGCAGAAACCCACAATTTATAGAAAAGGAAGGGAGAAGTTGAGGAGGGCTGTAAGTGACCCACCACGTGGGTAGAAGTAGTAAGGCTGAATTTAGAAGCCAGATTTCCTGACTTTCATACAAACCTAATGTGAGCCTATGTCTGAATTTTATTTAACTCATTAGTGAGGGGTCTATAAGATGGGAGGGCTGGCTGCAAGAGAATTGTGAAAGAGCAAAGCATTTATAATGACTGAAATGCTGGATATTGTGGCATATGCCTGTAATCCCAGCAGCTCAGGAGGTGGAGGCAGGAAGATCGTGAGTTCGAGGCCAGAGGCAGCTTGCACAACTTATCAAGAGTGTGACTGAAAATAAAACATAAAAAGATAGGCTGAGGGTGCAGCCCAGTGGTGGAGCTCTTGCAAAGTATGTTTGAGGCCCTGGGTTTAAAAGAAGGAAAGAAAGAAGGAAAGGAAGGAGGGAAGGAGAGAAGGAAGGAAGGGAGGAAGGGAGGAAGGGAGGAAGGGAGGAAGGGAGGGAAAGAGAAGGAAAGAAGAATACTTTATTAAGATTGCTAAGTTACATACCAAACTCTGTAGCGTTCTACAGGGCAGTGAAACTGTAACCTTTGAAGTTATCTTTTCTGGGAGACAAATCATCTGCATCTCTGCTAGTCAAAGTTTATTTTTATTGCTGACTGACAAGAATCCCTTGCGTTGCTTTCAGTTCTCTACCAGTTAACATCCATATTAACAGAATTGTAAACTAGCTTCAGAAATAGTAAATGATGTGCCAAAGGTATGTGTCCTTTGAGAAGCAGTTAATGGGGTTCCCAGTGTGGCACTGGACAGACACGCTGTAACTCCTTTGGCCTATTTCTGTGTTTTGGATAATTTGTGCTAATATATGTTTCATCTTTTTAAAAATCCCTGCTGTCAAGTAGGTCACATAGGAAGCATTTATTGAAAGTTGAATGAGTGATAAATGAATGGACAACAGAGTAAAACATTCCAACGATGGAAGGACAAATTTCTTCAGATGGCAGCTATGGAAGAAATTCTAGAAGAAAACAATAAACATGTAACTAATTTAAAAAGTTAAAATTTTGGTATGATTTGAAAGTAGTTCAGCTAAAGGGAGAAAACAACAAATAGGAAAGAATTGCAGTAAGTTATAATGAAAACTATTATATATGTAACAGGTGAAAATATATCGGAAAGCTATTACAACAATGATAAATGATAGGTAAATTTGCCATCAACACAGATCCCACCAGGGGGAAATTTTTTTTAATGTTCAAAATAAGTGATTTATTGTATGCTATTTTCAAACCATGTATTTTTCTTAGAAATGTAATTGAACTGTTGTTAAAAGTTGAATGACAAATTTCTTTTTTTCTCCTTTTATTAGTAAATGATGGTGGAGTACAGAGTAATACAGTGTTGGTCTTTTCCATTATGCAGCTATTACATCACTTCTGGCAACACTTTCATCAACTCACAAGGTTTATGGAGCCTTGTGGCTAATATGTAGTAAATCTCAAATGCATATTTGGGTTATGTTCCCCTATTTTTCCAGTGTACTCATGAATTTCATTGTTTACAATGAGATTACCCTCTCCCCCTTTATCCCTCTACATTGACCCTCCTCCCTGTCCTACCTTGTGCAATCTTTGCTTCTGGGGGAAAATTCTTAACCATGTGAAAATTTTCTACCCTGCTATTAGTTAAAGAAGCACAAGTGAAGACAATAATGGGTTTGTACTTATGAAAATCTAAGAAAATATTCAGTGGTAGGACTGTTGGTAAAGCTTAGAATAACTGGCAAATTTATCTCTGTGATCCTTACATGAAGCTATTGAGCAAGGTATGTCAAGAGCTATAAAAATCTGAATAACACTGACTCAGTGATCTCATTCCTAAGAATGTATCTGCAGAAAATGGTTAACAAAAGAAACACACGGGAAATGTGTTAATTACAGCAATGTTTGTAATAATGAAAAATAATCAGGAAAAGATTATGAAGCCATTAAGATGGTAAGCACAGACACATTTAAATATGTATTTATTATAATGATTTGCCTTATAATTATCTGGTATATTCCACTAAACTGAGAGCTTTTCAATGCAAGGAACTGGTTTTTATCTATCTTTATATTCATGATACCTAGAATAGTGCCTGAAACCTAATACATACCTTAATAAGTGCTTGCTGAATAAGTGAATGAATAAATGGAAATGTGGAAACAGTTTTTTGCAAATAAATGGACAGATCAGAACACAAAATTTCCCACTCTAGGATATAATCATGTAAAATACATCTATATGCATGTGATCAAAGGCTGAAAGAGAACAAGAATTGAAAATGGTCCTGTCATAGTGGATGATTTTTACTTTAATGTTGTAATAAGGCTGTAAGAAGACTACAAATCAAGACAAGGAAAATGATTAATGCATTTTTAAGCAGTATTGCCCACTTTTGTCTGCCTGTTGGCTCTAGGGAAACTGAGTGTGGGTTGCTAACAGAGAGGAGCGATTGCAGTGCTGTGACTGTACTCTCCTAGATGACCAGAGGCCTTCACTGCCACCTGCAGTTCCACGTTCCTTTCCTGTCCTTGCCAGCTGAATGTTAGGCTATGTTCTGGGTTTGCTTTGATAGGAAAAAGGAAAAATAGCCACAGAGCCTATGATATTTACATAAAATGTAAAGACTGGTCCTTTAATCTATATTTTAAAAAGTTATCTCAAGAATTAATTCGTTCTTGTTCCAGTTTATTTGTAATATTGCAGATAGTGGGCCATTGTCACTGTATAAAAACCTGCCCTTTTCTTATAATGAATATTGTATGAGTGCTAATGGGTAGCTCTTCTTCAATTCCACTGAAAGCTAAAAACAAAATAAATAAGATCCTAAGTAAACAATAATGTTTAAATCACAGGGAGAGATCAAGGTAAGAACATAGTAATAGCTTTGCAATACTATTGAATCAATCAATCTGTTAATAAAATACAACATATTGCACATGGACATGTTAAGTTTTGGTCTCATTGATTGATGAATATGTTAATTTTTACAGTATTGCCAATGTGTATATACACAAATGCACACAAAATATCTTGGCACTGACAGACAACTCTTAGAAAGGTTTTGAATATATGATCTGTGTTTTTTTGAGAGCAGTTTAATCAAGTGGAGAATCCTAAAGAAGTGATATATATTTACTTTAACATCTAACTTTAGCTTGGACTATCACATTATATTCATTTGTCTTTTATCAAAACAACATCACAGTATAGGGTCAACGCCTTTTTCCTAACTAATGCCTTTGCTGGTGTGACTTCCTTCCTTTTTTGTATCCATAGTAGATTCTTTACAATTCCCGTTGGTTTTTTTTTTTTTTTTTTTTTTTTGCGGTACTGGGGGTTGAACCCAGGGCCTCGCTCCTGCATGCTTTGCAAGTGCTGGACCACTGAGATGCACCCCCAGCCCATTTTTTCACTTTTTGAGACAGGGTCTCACTAAGTTACGCAGACTGCCTCTGGTCTCGAACTTGCGATCCTCCTGCCTCCGCCTCCTGAGCCGCTGGGATTACAGGCGTGCGCCACTGCACCCAGCTGCCCATTAGTTTCTTTAAAGTGGTTTGACAACAATGTAAGTGAAGCAGTTGGAGTACATAATCTTGAAAATCTGAAGCCCCCCCACTCCAAATATTTTTTAGTTATCTTGTCTACACTGAATTTGATAGCGATTATTTTGACCTTCATCCGTTCTTACCAGTGAGTCTTTTCTTCACATCTATATATTTTTGTGCTATTTAACCAAATGTGTATACCAATCTCAAGCAGTGGGCTCAAGTAAATTTGGGGAGAAACACCGTTGGCCCTTGGTACGATGATCTGTCAGGAGTGTGCCATGAGCCTGCAGTCCTCAGTCTCTAGGCAGGAAGGGAGAGTGAGGGGTAATCCTAGAGCTGGCAAAGGGAAAGAAAGTTTGCTCAGGAAAGCGTCTACCCCGCTTCTGCCTCCTGGCTGGTGAGTGGTGGGCCTGCTGTGGGAAAAGCCATTATGGTGAACCTAAAGGAAGTGGGCTGCGAGTTCACAAGGAGAACAGCAGCTGTGAATTCTTACACAGATATTTTTAAGAAGTCATTGTGAATATACACTTGGGTCATTTTGGTCCAGAGTAGAGGAGACGGAAATGCCAGTCAGGTTGTAATGAAAGAAGAACAGAGGTGGCATGTGGACAAGGTCACACATTTGCGGACCTCTGGAGGTTTGTGTTGGGTTTTGTTTTTGAAGAGCGCATTGAAGCTGCATGTGTTTTTCTGTCTGTTATGTAGAGTCCGGGGAAGGAACTGCTTTTCTTTCTGTGTTGGATGAGCTTGGTCTTAACCAGTCTCTCTCAGTGGTGACTCCAGGGATGTTCAGAGATTTTTGCTTTCATGTGTTCTTTGTGGTTAGTTTTTGAGGCATTTCTCGGTGGTCCCAAGTCAGGCTGGCTGGCGACTGAGGGCTGCAGTCTCTTGAGTTAAAGCCTAACTCAGCTTTGTGGTTTGCAAAGATGATAAATTGCACATAAAAAAAACCCCTCCTGCATCCTCCTTCTTTTACCCATAGAAGGAGATTTGGTTCACTCAGCTAGCTAAATAAGCCCTTGAAATGCTTCCAGACTTTCACTCAGTCATATAACCTCTGTGGATGTGGTTGGACAGTTTATCTCATTTCATTTTTGCTCATGAGAAGTCAAGCTCATTAAAAAGCTGACCGGCTAATAGGTGATCCAAACGTGTTTCCATTCTTCCCTGTTAAGACATTGCCTTCCTTTAGAAGCGCTCTTACCCCTTTCCAGAAAACGGAGAGCATTAATATAAAAATCTGTGTATTCTAATTTGATTATCCAAAGAGCTCAAGCTGTTCCACGATTCCCTCCCCCACCCAATAACTTAGCAGTGAATGCCTCTGATTCCCCAGTGCTTAGAGAGGGTAAAGCATTCATATGAAGCAGAGAGAAGCCATGTGTAGAGGACAAAGTGATTAGATTTGAATCATCAGCTCACAGAACAGGCCACAACCATACAAAAGTAACAATGTACAAGTTTAAATGTGTTTATGATAGATTTGCATAGCTATGGGATTTGTCAAGTATTTCAGTGCCTGTATTCTGAGAGAAACTGGCTTTATGGACATTCAGCGACTTACTGAATAGAATGTATGCCTTGAGGCGGACTCGGTCTAGTCAGGGAGGGTAAGATATAGCTAAGAAGAGACCTTAAATCCCATGATGTAACCAGAGTGTCAAATCATGAGGTTGACAAATGAGTGAGGAAGTGAAAGATGGGTGTCCTCATCGAAGGTGAAGAAGCTGCTTCCTAGAACAGGTGAAACTGCAGCTGGATGCGTGGAAGGTGGGTAGTATTTGGATTCACTCTGTAGGCATTAATTCTGAGTCATGTCATGTGCTGGGCTACTCTGGAGGAAGGAGGTCTGGTGTTAGTACAGCCATGCTCTGAAGTAAGGAGCAACGTGTGAGCATGTGCTCGGGGCAGGTGTGGGGTATGTGAGGCAGGTGGCAGTGGATGCAACAAAGTGGGGTTGAGATAAAAGCTGCAGTGCTACCCACACTGAACTTTCAAAGGGACACTCCATTCAAAGGTTCCTTCCCTAGGACTTTTCTAAGGCCAACATATCCCCATAGGCAATTTGATCACTTGGGAGCAGTGACAGGACAAAATTGGAGACTTGTGATTCATCGGAAAGATCATCTTGTTGGTTTGATTTCCTCTTTGTTCATGTTTTCAAACTGGAATGATGGCAAGGGCTTAGCATAGAGTCATGTAGGCATTTGCAGACCTGTAGAATACTTTATGGTCATTTTTAAGGACAGGACTATCAAGTACTGCTGAAGGATATCTCCCTGAACCCTCTCTGAAACCCTTCCTACTCTGATCAAAATCATGGATGTTGCTCTGTCTGGTTGGGCAGAGTTGCTTAATCCTTAAATAGAAATTACATGCTTTCTTAAATCATTTCCCTTTCAGTTACTCTACAGATTTCTCTTTTGAAGGCCCCCCATTCATATAGAACGGGCTTTTTCTCAGGATAATGAGCAGACAGAATGAAAAGTAACTGCCTTGTTTGTATAGACGGTTTGGGCCCAGCCAGAAAGAGGTGAGCTACACAGAAATTGGGGGAAAATATTGGCCCAGACATTTAGAACCTAGATGATGCTTATTTATGTTTGGCACAACCAGGTTTCCATATCCTAAAATCAACAGGGATAGTTATTTAAAGCAACTAAGATGGAAAACAATGTAGGTGTTTATGCCTTGCAGAAGTTGCCCCCTTAAAAATACAATTTCCCCTTAATTCCACTGATAGAAAAATATATTTTCTGGAGACAATTTGTATTTTTCAACAGTATTGAAGCAGTTAGACTGTATCATAGCACTTTTGTATTAAGTTCTAGAAAAGGCAAAACTAAGGCAAGGGATATAGCTTAGTGGTAGAGTGCCTGTCTGGCATATGCAAGGCCTTGGGTTCAATCCCTGGCATGCATGCATGCATAAATAAATAAAAAATAAATAACCAAATAGATAAATAAATAAATAAGATGACAAAACCAGTCAGAGGTGATCGAAATTAGGTTATTGATTGCTTAGAGGTAGATAGACTGAGAAGGAGCACAAGGGAATTTTCTGGAGCAATGTGATGGAAATGCTTTGTTGACAGGTATGGGTTACAATGGGCATTTTTCAAAACTGCCCAACTATACTGTTAAGATCTGTGCATTTGTGTAAATTATATCTCAGTTTTAAAGAAATTTTTCAAAGCTATCTTGATATTTTTTTCTAGCATTTCAATGTTTTTCAAAATACCTTCACCTTCTTTTCATAGGTTGGTGAAATGACTAGTATTAAATTTCTCATTTAATTATTTCTGGGAAAATTTTGAAGAAGGTTTTAGGAATGTTAAGGTGTGGGCCTTTACTTAGTTTGGTATGTCAGTTTTCTGTTCTGGAAAGAAAATTGCTCTTGGAACAGTAAAGCTGGCTTCATTGGCCTGTATGCCCCTCCCTCTCACTTCCCAAACCCACCCTTTTAGTTTGCTGCTGACTAGACTTTAGGGAAGAAAGAAATCATTAAATGAAAATATTTATGATAGCCCTTAAGTGGATTTTTCTGTCTGGTTACTTATACCCTCACCTGCATCTGTACCACTGTGGCGTCTGATCCCCTCAGATCTCGGAAGCTAAGTAGGGTTGGGCCTGGTTAGTACTTGGATGGGAGACCGCCTGGGAACAGCAGGTGCTGTAGGATAGGGAGAAGGAACCGGCAACCCACTCCCAAAAATCAATCCGCCATTGAAATCCCTATGAACAGCAGGGAAGCACTGATAATAGTGTTTCGCCTGTTGTATATAGAGTCGCTATGAGTCGGATACTGGCTTGATGGCACCTAACAACAACGACTTGTACCCTCAGGTAGCTTTAGACTTAGTAAACCCACTATTCCTTTCTTGGTACAACTGATAGGTAAAAAATGTCAAGGATGTTGAATAGCAGAGGTTCAGAATACATGGGTACCAGGAGAGAGTACAACATGTCTTCATTCCCAGACATCCTTTTTCCTGCCTAAGAAATGTAGATAATGTTTGCATAGTTGGGTGGGGTGTTGAAATTTGCCAGTTGTTTTCTCAACTTCTAACGTAGCTAACATCTAGAAACCACTTCCTTGTGCCCTGAACCCACTTAGATGCTGTTGACTTTAAAGATGTGGAAATTGCCAGGCACGGGGATATAAACTATGTAAGTGGTTTTATTTGACCTTTCTCAAACAGCACCAAGTCAAAATCTTCCCTGTTCTCAGCTCTTGGCCACAGGCAGGGTTTATTCTTAGGGCACAGCCATGGGCCCTAGAACTGGCCAAGTTGGTCACAGAGGAACACAGGTGGGGTTTGGTCTCAGCCAAGAGCCAAGACCTGCAGAAGACGATGTGTAGGTGGGAGTGGAGGGGAGAAGGTGGGCACCTGCCCTTTTTTCTTACTTTCTTGGGAGCAGAAGTTGTAAGTCCATGGTGGCATCCATAATCTCTGTTACAAGGGGCCACATTTTTTCCCCTATCTTTAAACACAGAAACACCAAAATAAGGCAAGTGGATTTCTAAAAGAGGTGTACAGGCTCTATATGTTCCCACTTTTGTTGCAGAAGCTTCTTAAGGATGGGGTCTTTATCTGTTTTATTCGCCAGTGAATCTGTCCTGAGATTCTGGGGCAGTGCCAGGTAATTGCTTATTAAATATTGGTGCAATTGGTGGCACTGGAAGGGCCACACAGCCATAGGTGTGACAAGACCTAATTAAGAACAGGATCCTAATATAGTTAGGGTCTCTTGGTCCCTTCTGCTCCTCACAGAAGACAAAAAATTCTTTTGTGGGGGAATCAGGGCTCTATAAGCCCCCATGGGAATTTCTGCCAGTGCTTTCCCTGACACTCATTTATTCATTCATTTGGTGTGAGGTACTGTGCTTTACTCTTGGAACGAGTTGGGGAAGGAATGTCATCACTCTGGGCTTCAGCGTCCTTGTCTTTATGAAGGAAATTGAGCTAGAATTATCTCTGAAGAGGGATTGTGTGAGAATAAGGATGATTTTTCTCACATCTTCCGGCTCAGTCTCAAGACTAAAGCAGCAGGCTGTGGAAAGAAATGCACAGAACAGCTCTCATTGGTCCTGGGGCCATGCTCTCCCCCCATGAAGGGCTCAGCTCACAAAGAAACACACCTTGTGCCCATGGCGTCTGCATTGGGAAGTTCGTCCCCCAGGCGATGAGCAGTGGTTTTGTTGTCTGCCCCTCCACTTGTGTGGCTAATGATAGACCTCTGCCATTTTCCCATCGGCCTTTCAGACTGTGCTGTGACAGTGATACAGGCATGTGGGGGTGTGGCGAGGTGAAGATACCCCTGTTTTCTCAGCAGGCAGCTGCTGATCCTATACATCAGGAGTGATTCCCTCCAGGATCTCAGGCTAGAGCTGCTTATTACCGGGAACAGGAACGTTTCAGACATCATCAAACTGAATGCCATGGAATTGGTCCAGCTGCCTCGCACAGCCAGGGATTATGCCGCAGATAGCTCATTTGTGGTTGCTGCCCTTGATTTTCCCCTTGTGCCTTGTGATTCCTGGGAGGAAGAAAATCACTTTATGGTTTCTTATTCAGGACTAGTACAAAGGACCCTGTGCTGCAAATCCTGTGACTATTGATATTCAGGCTCATGGCGAATCTTCCTAACCATCTTAATCCTACAAAAAGCTCCTTGAAAGAATAATACGTATCAGTTGAGTTGGCATAGAATCATAGAAATGCTATTGAATTCCACGAGTTGGTATGGAATAGTCTTTGGGACAGTTGTGCATGGATGCTGTTGTCTATATTCTTACCCTAAGATTTTGCGGTCATGCAGATGTAATCACCACTCTGCAAAGTCTGTATCCCATGAGTTCCCTGACAAATGCTCTAAACATATTGTTCCATTTGACTCCATTGTGCAGGCTTCATCAGCCCCTGTGTCCTATCTGGAACGTCCCACACGCCCCCTCCCCTAATCATAGCTATCATTTCTACTTTCTTAAAGGTCTTACTTTTACTTTGATTTCTCTTTTCTCAAAGCCTTCCTTTAGCATCCCAGATGTCCATGAACTCAACTTTGTATAGCAAGATTAATTTTTGCTAAGTCATGGTATTTTCACATCTATTCACCTTGCATTGCTAGTTTTTTAGCCACACCTTTCTGTCTTGATACATTGTCACCTTCCTCAGGAAAAATAAAAACTTATCCTGTACATTCTGTGCCCCTGTACATTTCTGTGTCCCTAGCATAAAACCATAATGCATATACCTCTAATATGACCCAAAGTCGTGCCTAAATAGGATAGCTGTGACAAATGTTAATTATCTGCATTATACAGAGAGAGAAAGGGGGCTCATTTTGGTAGCAAAAATTGGAATAAGATCACACACACAACTGCTAAGTTTCAGGGTAGGATTTGAACTAGCCTTTTAATTTCATTTTTGTTTAAATTATTTTTGTTCTTAAATTATATTTATCTATTTGGGCTGGTAATACAAGGACATAGTAATAAAATTCCAAGGACCCTAAGTGTCTTTCTCTTATTCTATATCATACTGGTAACTTAGCCTTTGCTTGTTCTCCAAGTGACCTTACTTTCCTCCAAGAAGCCAGCTTGCTATTCTGATTTCTGATGTTCTGTTAGTGGCTCCATCACAAAATCTTGGGAAGATTTCTCTTGCCTTTCTCTCACTGTCCCAGCTAATTGATCACTCAACACTAGCTTATACTTCACAGGGCCTAGGAGCCAAATCTGCCTTGTCCATTCTCACTGCTTCCCTGATCCAGGCTTCACTCCCAACCCAGAAGACTGCAGCCTCACTGCCCTCTAGAGCTCCCTGCATCCTCTTCCAGTTCATTTTAGAATAATCTAGAAGCCAACAGGAAATTCTTCTACCTTCTGATTGAGTTCTTAGACCATAGATTCTTAAATATTTTCATTAGACTATCTAGTTAGTTTTGCTAGTCGTGGGAAACCATTCACAGTTTTTGTTTTGTCTTATCTTGTTTTCAGTGCTGGGGATGAACCCAGGGCCTTGCATATACTAGGCAAGTGGTCTACCACTGACTTGCATCCCCAGCTCTTTTTTTTTTTTTTTTTGACTATGTAGCCCAGGCTGTCCTCGAACTCACAATCCTACTGCCTCTGCCTCCCAAAAGCTGGGATTATAGGCATGTGCCTCCACACCCAGCTCCACTAATTTTTTTTTTTTTTTTTGTAGTACTGGGGGTTGAACCTAAGGTCTCACGCTTGCATGCTTTGCAAGTGCTGGACTACTGAGCTGCCACCTCCAGCCCATTTTTTTTTTTTTTTTACTTTTTGAGATAAGGTTTCGCTAAGTTATGCAGACTGCCTCTGGTCTTGAACTTGCGATCCTCCTGCCTCTGCCTCCTGAGCCGCTGAGATTACAGATGTGCACCACCACGCCCGGCTCCATTCAGTTTTTAAATAATGATTTTAGATGCATAAAATAAAACATATTTTTATTACAGGATTTCAAAGGGATCTGTTTATATTGAAGTAGATATCTATTTTAAAAACAAATTTTAACAGAAAAATCTGTGATTCCTTATTAATACATTAAATAACAAATGTCTCCCAGCAAGTACAGTAACTTAGACCATTTCAAAGTAATAGCACAAGTGGTATTTTGAAATACTCACAGCATCTATGATGTAATATGAAAACATCCCTGATTTGTTTGGTGATGAGTCACAGGTCCTTCTAATACCTATATATATAATCAAAGGAAATACCAAATTTCAATTAGAGGCTAACAAAAATGAATTGTTAATTTTTGTCCTGTGTGTGTGTGTGTGTGTGTATGTGTGTGGTACTGGGGGTTGAACCCAGGGCTTCACGCTTGCATGTTCTGCAAGTGCTGGACCACTGAGCTGCACCCCTAGCCCATTTTTTTACTTTTTTTGAGACAGGGTCTCACCAAATTACGCAGACTGCCTCTGGTCTCAAACTTGCGATCTTCCTGCCTCCACCTCCCAAGCCGCTGGGATTACAGGTGTGCGCCACCACGCGTGGCTGTCCATTTGTTTTTATGGATCCCAGGTTAACCCCTCCTTCCTTAGTCTGAATCTCGAGATGATGTGGCCTGCTTTCTGGTTCTCTGGTGGCCTTTAAACTTTAGGTCCATCCCTTGTCCCTGTGTGGGTTTCACTCTGCCCCATACAGGTGGGAGACATATCTAACCTGACCTTGCATCTCTGTTCTTCTCTTTGCTTCTCTTTGCAGGTAGAGGAAGGATGGTGGGAAGGTGTTCTCAATGGGAAGACTGGAATGTTTCCCTCCAACTTCATCAAGGAGCTGTCGGGGGAGTCCGATGAGCTTGGCATTTCCCAGGATGATCAGCTGTCCAAGTCAAGTAAGGAAGCCCACCCTACTGAACAGGAAAGGGAGGGGGAGACTGCTCCATCCTCCCTTCTGTTCCATGTCCTATGCTGAAAGGCTGTGACAGAAGCTCACAGGTATTTTGTTGGTTATACTCCTTTAACCTGCTGTGATTTAGTAAGTTGATCACTATAAAAATATGACCTGTGCCACATATTCTGTACATCTCTGGATAGATGACTGCCATCCCAAGTGCCATGGTAGTACTTTCTCATGGGTGGCCCATGTTGTTCTGCCTCCATATGCTTCTAGGATGTCATTTACCATCAAGTTCATGATTTTTTAAATGAACCCAATGACATTGTCAGTATTTCTCAGTGTCCCTTGAGGGACTTGGAGAAAAATGACAAGAAAAATCATTGGTGGCAAGAAGTGCTTTGTGCGAGATAAGTGCACGCCAATGCCCTTGAAAACATGACAAGACAACTGAGAGGCCAGCCCTCACCTTGGGTGAACATGTGTTTCCTTCTGCAATGGTGAGAACGAACTTCAGGTCTTTCTTTCTCCAGGGCCTGAAGGTCTCCCTCCAGCTTCTCTGCTGCCTTTTCCAGCTCACGGAGCAAAAGGTCAGGACCGGGAAGCTTTGTTCTCCCAGTCGCTAACCCAGCTTCCCACATGGACGTCCTTGTTTCTCTTGTGCCGTGTTGAGCCAAGGTCCTGGGTGTGGATGTTGTAGGAGGCTTGACTGTGTCACTGTGGTGCGGCACTCCCTGGCATTGCTGACTTTCCTTCCTGACAAGAGGAGGGCAGCTCAGTCTTGCCAGAACAATTCTTAAATGTCTTTTCCGTTTGGAAAAGTCGGACTTGAGTGGTGTTCTTATGTTGGTTTGGTGTCTCTTTTCTTTAACCAGTAGCGTGATTGGACAGATGTGTGATTTGGAAGTAAAGCTGTTTCCAGAGAAGTGCTCAGGTGACCTGCTTTGCTTGGTGTCTCAGCAGCTCTGGATCACACAGCCTGACATACATAGACACAACTTCACTGGCTGGTCAGCTCAGTGGCTTCAGCAAGGCCCCTTTCCTCCACTGCCAAAGCTTGCACCTCTTTGTGCCTGTTACTCTTTTTCGATTCTAGAATTTATGATAGGCAGGGCTGAGAGGGAATTTTGGAGCAAACGAGCTATCTTGGAGCTCCTACTGCCTTCTCTGCCTTGGGGCATAGAGGTTTTCTACTAAATATAGCCCAGCTAATGAACATGGCAGTGAGAGTTGCTATTGTCCCCCAAATCCACATTAGAATTCTAGCTACCCTAGGATCTTCTTTTGTACACTGGAACTAGTTTCATACCTGGTAATTAAGTTCTATAATAACAATGCTTTACCTCAGGGACATTGTGGATTGGTGTGCTTTGCGGGAAGGAGGACCAAATCTGGTCTTTATTACTTTATCTCCATGAGGAAATGTATTATGAGTTCCAATAGCAATAAACTACCTCACCCATAGAAGGTCGTCTATCAATAATAGCTCTCACCGTTAATCAAGATAGACTGTTAGAACAAAACCAGTTAGTGTTAAGCTGTTCAGAAGCTGCTCACTCACTAATACTGCAGCCACTGAAGCATCATGTCTGCATTTAGGAATTATTTTGAGATTCCTTCGCTGAAGCATAGAAGGAGATCTAGGGAGGTGTTGGACAACCTCTTTGGGTGAGCCTTGACCTCTTTGTGTCCCGACATCTTAGCTATCTACTCTCAGAGCTGGAGAGTCCAAGAAGGGTGGCTCCTGTAGTTTTGGATCTATTGAAACAAATTGTCCTTCCCACATTCCAGGTCAATAGCAGAGACCGCTGACCCTGTTAGGACTCTCAGCTCAAAGAATATGGTGCTGGAATTCCTAGTACAGGAGGACTGGGAGGCTGAGTGGAATGGTCTTCCCAGGTAGCCTGGCTTCCTTCACCTGCCCCCAGCACTTATTCAATGACTAGCCTCCTATTTTAGGACCGGGAGAGCGCAAAAGTTTCAGCAGCTGTGTCTAGTCTGTGGAACCTGTCCATCACTGAGGGGATTTTGAGGTCCTTGGAGAGGCATGGTCTCCTAGCAAGAATGGATGCTTCTGATCAAAAGTTGGCTTTTGTAATCTTCCTGTATGTTAAGAAAAAGGGGGCCCATCTCTATCTATTCATTCATCATTAAGTTAAGAAAAAAGGAGCTGTCTCTATCTTTTCATTCATCCTTCTTTCTCTCTTCTTTTCCCTTTCTATTCCTCATTCATTCAATCTGTGTTGAGCCCCTGTTGTTACTAAAATGCCATCCTGGGAACTGAAGATACAGAGATGAATCAGACAAGGCCCCTGCCATTAGTAAGCTCACCTTGCAGAAAGAAGGCATGAAAATCCCCAGAAGTTCAGGAAAGTGCCCCAGGAGCTGGCATCTGAGGAAGAGTGGGGTACAAAGGCAGGGAGGCCTGTCCCATGGCAGTGTAGAGGGGTAGTGGTCAAAAAGGGCTTCTTAGAAGAGCAGCTATATGAATAATATCTCTGCAGCTTGCCAAATTGAAAGCATCCCTCTGAGAGAGAGAAATAGCATCTCTTAGTGTTCAGACAGGGTTTTCAGTAGCCATTTACACTGTGGATTTGCTTCAGTGTGTGATTATGTTAAAATGTGCACAATCAGATGAAATGACCCGCAGAAATTATGTAAGTGGTAGAATTTGTCCAAGTGGGACCTTTGGTTTTAGAATGAACCTGCTTATTCTCTACCTACAAGACAATAGTGTTAGTACTTCAGTGCACTTTATTAAAAAAAAATTTTTTTTGTTTTGAAATACTTAGAGATCCACAGGAAGTCGTAAAAATAAACACAAAATTGTACAGGGAGGTCCCATGTGCACTTCATCCAGTATCCCTCAGTGATAATTCCTTTTATAGTATATTCATGTTCACATTTGTCCTAAAGCCGAAAAATACAAAATGTAGGTAGTAGACAAATGACATCTAGGTTTTTCTCTGCAATGAGCTAAAATGTCCTTAGTCAGAGTCTTTGTTTGACTAGCCAACTAAATATTCTTTGTAAACTACAGTTAACTTTTTCCACAGAGATTGATCAATTAATACATAATTCAAGGGGTAAGTTAAATTATGGTGTTTGTAAAATATGGGCAATTTTCAGAGATCACAGTGATATCATATACATATCCTTTTAATTTCAATGCTGCCAGACATTAGGGAGAGGGCTTTTTCAAAGGCAGATACAATCTGTATTCTGGTATGAAGAAAGCTGTGTGTACAGTGAGTCCTTGTACATCTCTTTGTTTTAAGCATGCATACACATAGTCCCCTTCCTCCGTTTGTGTACATGCTTATTTGTTATTTGTATATTTCACATTTCTCCTTCAGGAAAGTACCTGAGGTAGTAACTGAATTTTGTGTACTAATGGATGAATGTAATAGAAGAAACAATGGCATTGTATTTATAAAGAAGTGTGCCATGACTGCTTGTCACATGGTACGCGTTTAAACAGTGCTTGATGAATCCTTTATTACTCCAAGGAGGCGTTTTTATGTTTGACAGGTAAAAGTGGTTAGACCTTGCTTTTTTCCTTACTCTGATGTATTTTTCCATATGGAAATTGGTTATGAAAACCTTCAAGTCTTCCTAGAGCTTTGTTCAAGGTAATCTAGTCTATCAAGGAAAAAGTTGTAGCAATTATATTGGTTGATATTTTTATTCAAACATTTTATCTCAGAGGAGAAAATTCATAGTTATGTAGTAGCAGAAGCTTTTTGCTGCATATTTAAGTTTGAAAACATCTTTAGCATTCACAGAACTTATGAAATCTTAAAGGTAGATTTTCAAAAGATTTTTATAAACTTTTTTATTGCAGGCAACTTCTAACATATATAAAAGAAAGAATAATATAATGAACCCCTACATACCCATCAGGTAGCTTCAGTAATTATCAACCTATGGCCAATTTGTTAACATCATAGCCCTACACACTTCCCCTTGTTATCTTAAAACAAATTCAGGTATTATATAATTTAATCCATAAGTATTTCAACATACATCAATAAAAGGGTTCCTTAAAATATCATTAACAGGCACACACACAAAATTGCAGCAATTCCTTAAAATAATTAAGCATATTGTCAGTGGTCAATTCACCTTAATAGTCTTCTTATCTGGATACAATTTGTTAGTGTGAATCTGTATCCAAATGAGGTACATACATTGTGATTAGCTACTATGTCTCAGATGTCTTTGTATCTATAGATTTCTCCTTCATGTCTCCTTTTTTCTGTGCAATATTTTACAGAAGAAACTGAGCTCTTTTGTCCATTAGTTCCTCAAAGTCTGGCTTGTGATAATTTCATCTGAATTCCTACAAGTGAATAATTAGATATAGGGACATAAATAGCCTAAAAAGATTGTGTGTGTGTGTGTGTGTGTATGTGTGTGTGTGTGTGTGTGTGTGCATAATTTGTTTATTTGCAGATCTTTCTAGGTAGTGATACATGGTCCATCCAGAGGTTCATAATGTCTGACTATCTTTCTTTACAAACATTAGTGTCCATTTATGATTATCACTCAGAATTAGTCACTCAGGGCTTACAAAGTGATACCAACCAGGTTTTTTTTTTTTTTAATGAAATAGGCTCCCACACCAGATCAATAGTCACATACATACATAAAAAGGACATTTAGTAAATTAGGTTTTCAAAAAGCAAAACATCCAAACATTTGCATCAGCAGTGCAGACAGAATCTTAGGATGTTTGGAGTGGATAGGAATTTAGAGATCATTTAGCTGCTGTCAGATGACAACATAATGCCCAGTGTAGTTACGTCCCTGGTGTGGCCTGGCTTATGAGTGAGGAGACCCAAATGGCATGCAGGCCTTCCACACATTCTCTGGTATTGCCTCCATTATGCATACAGGTCACCTTTTCACAGAGTACCTGACAGATTTCAAACCTGAGTGAAGTTGAGTTTACTTCTTACCCTGATCACAGATCATGATTAATTAATGGCCTTTTCACTCATAATTGTTCACACTCTACTATTGACTAAACAATGTGAAACTGAACTAATCATCAAATGTTATAATCACAGGATATCTTGATTCTGTAAGATTTATTTGGATTTAATGGCAAAGAAAGCCAGATATAATTGTTGTCCAATTTCAGTTTCATACGTATTTTGCATTACATTTAAGATATAAATGCATCTTCCATTTTAACGTATTACTTAACTACAAATAATTGTTGTAAAACCAATCTTTTTTAAAAAAACACCTATAATTACAGGAACATTTTCAGTTATTTCCTGTAATTTTCAGAGGGAGATTTGCATTTTCTCTCTATAACCATGAGTTTTCAGTTTCAATTGAATTTCTCATTTTCCTAATTTCTTAGGTAAAAAGTTTAGATTCAGCTAAGCATAGTGACACAGCCTATAACTCCAGCACTTGGGAGGCTGAAGCAGGATGATCTCGAGTTCAAGGCCACCTTGGGCTACATAGTGAGTTTGAGGCTAGCCTTGGCTATATAGTGAGACCCTGTCTCAAACAAACAAACAAACAAAAAACAAAAAAAACCCTAAAATCAATCAAAATTAAAAATAAATGTAAAAATAAATAAAAAGTTTAGATTCTGATACTTGAGTGACATGTTAAGCTAAGGCAAAGAGGAAAATGGCTTTTTAAAACATATGACAGATAGCCAGGCGTGGTGGCACACACCTGTAATCCCAGCGACTCAGGAGGCAGAGGCAGAAGGATTGCAAATTTGAGACCAGAGGCAGTCTGTGTAATTTGGTGAGACCCTGTCTCAAAAAGTAAAAACAAAACAAAACAAAACAAAAGGCTAGGGGGTGCAGCTGAGTGGTTCAGCACTTGCAAAGCATGCAAATGCGAGGCCCTAGGTTCAACCCCCAGTACTGCCAAAACAAACAAACAAACAAACAAAACAACAAAAAAACAATATGGCAGGGCTAGGGGTATAGCTCAGTGGTAGAGTGCTTGTTTAACAGGTACAAGGCCAAGGCCATGTTCATTCCCTAGCACCATAAATCGTATGGCAAGGGCTAGGGATGTGGCTCACTAGTATAGAGTGCTTACCTAGTATGTGAAAAGCCCTGGGTTGGATCCCCAGCACCACAAACCAACCAACCAAAAATGAGAGAGAGAGAGAGAGAGAGAGAGAGAGAGAGAGAGAGAGAGAGAGAGAGAGAATAAAATAATTTTTTAGCCAGTCCCACCGACTCACAAGGCTGAGGCAGAAGGATCACAAGTTCAAGGCCAGAGGCAGCATGCACAACTTAATGAGCCCCTGTCTCAAAATTTAAAATGGGGCTGGAGGTGTGACTCTTGCCTAGCATGCACAAGGCCTGAGTTCAACCCCCAGTACTGCCAGAAAGAAAGAAGGAAATAAAAGAAAGAGGGGGGAGAAAGAAAGAATGAACGAAAGAGAGAGAGAGAGAGAGAGAGAGAGAGAGAGAGAGAGAGGGAGAGAGAGGGAGGGAGAGGGAGGGAGAGAAAGAGAGGAGAAAAGGAAAGAAAACATCTGGCAAACTATTCCCATGATACAAAAATGTCAAGTCTCATCACCTATGAAAACCAAATTGAAATAAAAAACCAGACTGAGAAATTCCATTCTGTGGTGTCACTAGACCTTTTTCTTTTTGATATTTGTTGATTTGTGTTTGATGAATGTTCTATTGGCAATGAAGAACAATTAGCAAATTGATTAGACAGAATTTCAGGCAAAGTCAAATGCTAGCATAAGCATACGATTCTGTGCTTGAATTTCAAAATTCTTCCCCTCTGTAGTGTTTGCTGTCCTCAAGTACTAGTATTTAATAGTGACAGTAAAATGGTTTCCCCAATAAGATAAACATCACTCCTGTTCGTAGTCTTTTCGATTGCCTGTCTCTCTTGCTATTCAGATAGAATGCCTGTGTGTGCTCACCCAGCCCCAGCCCAGACTACCTCTCAAATTGTCTTGCTGCAAGTGGACAGAGAACTTTACAGACAGGCTTGACCATTCAGAGACATCAGGGCCATGGTCTGTTTACCTCAGTGATTCTGATACTTGGTCCTGTGGAAGAATACATGGAAGTTGGGTTGTACTGGAGGAGCATTATCAAAATATTGATTTTCTTTTCCTTCTACTTAGTTTTTTTTCTGACACTGAGAGGAATGTTACTATTTGATTTCGGAGGGCTTGACTCACAAAGTAGCTGTGTTCCTTAGGAGCAAATTGACCTCATCACTGAAGTTAAATAGAGTAAAAATTTGTCAGATAAAAACTAGCCACTGTTAACTTGCTTTGCTTTTGTCATCAGTGTCCTCAAGAGCTACAAGTCTAGCTACATTTGAAACACTTTGTTGCTTCTCTAGATTGTTCTTACATAGCCAGTGATTGGAATGCCTAAGTTTTTGCTCTAATTGGATGCAGCACATGTGTCAAAAAGGGGCAGATTTCAAAATCAGGATGTACCCTATTGCCTGGATGACATAGGACTTGGAAAGACTTGATTCCGTTTAAGTTGTTGGTCTGGTCATTCATAATTTCCTATGTATATTAGGAATAACAAGGCCCCAAAGCAGATATGATGGCTCCTATTGGATTTCCCATTTGTATATGAAGTGTTTCTGAGAAGTGAGACAAGTTACTCTCTCCCCTCTCAGTTCCACTCTCTGCTTCTTTATAAATATAATTACCTTTTGCTTCCCTCACATTTATTGTGAAAGTATTTAACTGTCCTCCAATTTGAACATTTAACTCACAGGTATAATAGAATTATTTCTTAGAGTAGTACATTTATTAATTGAGCTTGCCTTTAGCGAATCAATTTTCCCTGCTGGTGGTTCTCTGTAGGGTGTGTGTGTGTGTGTGTGTGTGTGTGTGTCTGTATTGGTGGTCGAGAGGGTGGGTGGGTGTGAGCTCACTTAAACTGGGACAGTATGTATGTATTCTATGTACTTACTCATGCTTCCGAGATATTTGGGCTTTAGCCATGTGCTCAGTCTTATGATATTGATAACCTCTACCTGTAACAAAAAAAAAAATTGACAGTTGACACTGGGTGAGTCCTATGTCCTCATGCTTAAGTACAATCTCATGACTGATATGGCAAAACCTCAATTAAGGTATTTCAAGGTGTTTCAGAAAAGGGTTTTCTGGTGCCCTTGGTGCTAAGCAGAGCCCCCCTTACATTGATGTGGATGCCACTTTAGTTTCAGACCTCAGCAGTAAAACTCCCCTGCAGTACATTAATACATAGTCTTGCTTAAAGATACCGAGAATGACAAATCTTTATTTATTTATTCATTCATTCACTCATGTGGTGCTGGGGATCAAACACAGGGCCTTGCACATGCTGGGCAAGTGCTCTATCACTGATCTACACCTCCAGCCTGAAAAATACTTCAAGAAGAATTTGATGTCTCGTTAAGAATATTGGGGCTCGAATATCAGTTTTTACCATATAGGGCTCTAGCGCTAGAAGATAAATGAAAATGGGCCTAGATCTGAATCATGCTTAGGTCACATTCTCCAAAGGGAAGATGGTGCTGCTCAATTGAGTTAATGAGGGAATCTGATGAATTGGATTCCCTCTGATTAATTGAGGTTTTCCTGTTCTTAACTTACAATGTTGAAATGGCCTCCAGATTTTAACTGGGCATAATCTATACGCCAGTCATTTGCACAGGCAAGCCCAATTTTGGGTGTTCATTGCCACTGTGGTTGCATGGGGACTTTGGGCTCATTCTGTAATATTCTTAAACTCTGCCTAATGGTCTCTAATTAATTTTGCGGATGAAGCTCTTGCAGCGGATTCATTTAAGGCAAGTTCAGTTAAAGACTCTTCCTCTTCCTTCTTTTGCCATCATTTGCTCCCCCTGCCCCGTCTCTTGTTTTTCTCTCCCCTTCTCTTCTCTCATTCACTGTCAGGAAAGACTACCTTTGAAGGGACAATTCTGTACCGAGCTGCACCCGGAAAGACGGAGGGCCACAGACGCTATTACAGTGAGTGACCTTAACCGCAGGAGGCAATTGTAAAGATAAGATTTGGTACTTGTGTTTTTGATGCAGCTGCCCTTTCCTGAGCTGCTCATGCTTATGCCAAGTGTCTGTGTGAATTTCTGACCCAAGGACATGCTCTTATTTGCCTATAATAAGTGTCATCTCCTTGGTGTGTGCTACAAGAGCATTCCCACCACCAGCCCCTGGCGCTTCCTTGTTTGCTTTCTGCCTCTATCATGTATGTGACATGCGTGCATGAACCATGTGTGCAGAGAAGGGAGCAGTAGCATTTTCCATGGCACGTGTATTTGTACCAATTTCTCTGGGCTTTCTGGGGTGTGGGAGATGGCGTCCGGCGGAGACATCACCTCTCATAGTTATTGCTTTCTCTGAGTGGGTCATTCGTCATCTCGTGGGTCAAAGAAATAAGATGTTGGCATGAAAGTCCATGCCAGAAATGGTGTTTTGCTTTGCTCATTCAGCTAATCACCACACGGCAGACTTCTTTTGGCAGGACAATGCCTGAAATAAGGCTGCCAAAAGTCGAGGGGGAGGAGATGAATGAATTAATCTCATGATGCCCTTCGTAAGCACTATACATGTGTGTGTTAAATTAAAAACAAAAGCTGACTTTGATTGGGGCTGAGAGAGTAGGGAAAATTATACACAGGCAGACAGTTCTAGGACTGGCAGAAGTAAACTTGAGGAGGCTTTGTTCTTTTTTCAGCTTGAAGGAGGGGTATTCACCTTAGTGGGCATATACACATATCCATCCATACATACATGTAGGGAAATGATGGGGGAGGTTCAGACACGAACACCCGAACTGTGCTTCTCAAACTCTTTAAATAACATTTACTACTCTTTCTAGTTCATCATGGACACACGTGCAGTCCTTTTGCATATGACTGAACTAAGTGCGCTTCCTGTGCCTCACTGAGGGAGTCTGATAGCATCTGAATTGGCCTATGCCCTGTTCACCTAGATGCATCCCCTAGCCACGTCTGGAAGTCACAGCAGTGCACACTCCTAAAATGCTAAAGTCATTTCCAAACACACACACTTTTTGCACCTGTCACATCATGTACCAGAGGGAGCCCCAGTCCACAGTCCACTCTGGGTTGCACTGCCCAAGAGTATTATCAGGCATCCTGAGCATGATGTTGGGACATTTTATGAATAACATGCATGAAAGGCAGTGGTAGCTAGAAGACATAGTACCATACAGACATGAAAATGAAGATACCTTTCTTCCCTTTCAAAAGGGAAGAAACTGGACTTTAAATTACTTCACCAATGCAGATATTTAGCTGTTTTTGTTATAGTTCAAAATGCCGGAACTAGGCTGCCAGACTTTCTGGAAGAAAAATCTGCCGTGTGCTTCCTTCCCAGGCCATGCTTATATGGTTGAATGACTGTGCAACCTTTCCAACTGTGTAACATAGAGTATTTCTCATAGTGATTAGCATAAAGTTATTAAGACGAGCCTGAAGGCAGCAAATCCCTTGGTGGAAGTGTGGTGAAATTAGTATGGCAGCCTTGACAATAGTAGGGTTCTAGCTAATGAGGAATGATAGAAGAACCCTTCGAATTCCTGTCTCCCTGAAGAACTAAAACAGACTTGCCCCAGTCCATTTGCCCTGCTGCCTTCTGGTGGTGATGGTGTGTTTGTGGGTGGTGGTGGTGGTGGTGGTGGTGGTGATTTCTTTCCACTAATCATTTCTGTATTTCACCCTCAAATGGTTCTTTCCAAACCTGAAAAAAATATGCAAGCCATTTATTGCATAGAAAGAATCCATACAGCAAAATAAGAACATGTTAAAGGGGAAATGACACAATATTTAGACTACAAAATTATATCTCCAGCAGGGATAGTTCCAAAAACAATGAACAGATAAGCACAGGAATGGATAGTTAATCCAAAGGTTCTCCATGTTTGCACACTCAAATCCAGTCCTGTGAATTACAGCCGACCCCTTCATTATGGGCTGTTCTTCATTGTTCTGTCCTCTATTCTTGCTCACAGATGCTGTGCTTTAGTTAATTAAAATGTACATCATGGATCTTCCTCCTCTCCCAGTCTTTTGGCTTAGAATTACCATTTTATGGAAAACCGCAGCAACAACAAAGAAAACCATTGTTTTAAGGATTTGATTTTGAAACTTGTTAGCAATTTATAATGACTTTTCTATATTTTATGTTTTCATTTAACAGTTTCTTCATGCACTGAGACCTCCTCATTTGGCTGACTTCTGCATTTTATGATATTTTGTGTGAGCAATTATTTGGTGTATCATTCTTATGGACTAGGGTGCCACTGACCTGTAGGAAGATAATGCATTTTTGGCCAATAGATAATACAATTTGATGGCACTTTCATCCCAAGAGCATTATTATGTTCAGAAGATATGTAGTAGGTGCTTAGGAGCCATCCTACACATCTAGAGGGGTTAAGAGACAGTTTAATGACAGAACTTAATATTCCATAAAATATCATTTGAATCCTGCCCTTTGATGACATAATTGATGTACTGACTATCAAAGGAAGAATGCATAGCCTCTTCCTTTTAGGAATATGATTATGGGTAATGCCTGGGAAAACATGTAGGGAGGTAAGTGTTCATATTGTCTTGCTGATGACTGTTTTATGCCTCCCAAAGTATGCCACGAGGTCAAAAGAAGAGTGTCATGTCCTCAGTCTTTTCTTTGGAAAGGGATTCAGCTTTGGGAAGACAGTGGAGTTAAAGGAGGGAAGAAGAGCCACAGACTTGGGGGATTCTGGCCTCTGGGAGGGTGGCTTTCTTTCCCTCTTTAACACATACCATCATCTCGCTAGTGAAACCGTCTTAATGTCAAGTTTGGTTTAATGCTTTCCTAGAGGAACATGTCTGCATGCATTTATTCCTTGTGAAGCCATCCAAAGAGATGTAATTCTTTGGCAGTCATAATTTTGTGTGGTTTAATTGCTAATTTGTTTAAATTGCTTTTAGCTTTACAGTTTCCCTTTAGGAAATGTTACTTTCATTGCTAATTGCTAATTGACATGAGTCAGAGAGATTGGAGGTACAGTATGTGGTACTGACTGGGTGGGGAGGTGAGGAGGGGGTGGGTAGGGTTGGTGTTACCCAGGCTATGGCCAAACAAATTTGGATCAGAACCAGGCTCCAGCTCAAGAGGGGTGAAATGTCATGTATACAAAGAGATTTGCTTGAAATTAGATTTTCTGAAAAGTTATTTTGATTCACTTCTTAAAATTAAAGGCTGGGGGTGGGAAGATCAAACACAATTCAGAGCCAGCCAAATTCAACCTACTCAATACACCAAATACAAAGTCCAATGCAACCTATCCTTTACTCAGTAACACATTTAGATGTAGCTCCTGGCTGGCTGATTTCTGAGTACTTTCTCTCCCCGTCCCCTTCTTGACAGGCTTAAGGGAAACCACAGGCTCCGAGAGTGATGGGGGTGACTCGAGCAGTACCAAGTCCGAAGGTGCCAACGGGACAGTGGCAACTGCAGCCATCCAGCCCAAGAAAGTTAAAGGAGTGGGCTTTGGAGATATTTTCAAAGACAAGCCAATCAAACTAAGACCAAGGTCAATTGAAGTAGAAAATGACTTTCTGCCAGTAGAAAAGGTATGTTTAGTAGTTTCTGTTCTATTTCAACATAATGTGGACTATCCAAAAGCACATGGCAGGCTTGGGTTTGACATCAAAGGCTTCCGATTCCTCTTTTGGGGTTTTGGTGTCCTCTTGTCCTAGCTCTTTGCCTCTCTCGTACCTCTCTCCTTCTGCGTGGGGACAGCTTCCCTCCAAAGGCTCACACTCTGATGTGCTGCATCCTTTCTTACTGATCTATTTGCATTAGTTACCTTCCATCACTAAATGAAATATAGGACATAATTAACTTATAGAAGAAAAAGTTTCCGTTGGCTCCCAGTTTTGGAGGTTCCAGGCCATGATCTATTGGCCTCATGGCTTCGGGCCTGTGGTGAGGCAGCACATCATGGCAGAAGATGTGATAGGGCACAGGTGCTCATCTCATGGGCCAGAGAGCAAGCAGAGAGAGGAAAGGGCCAGGGTCCCACAGCCCCCTCCAAGGGCACACTCTCAATGACCTAAAGTCCTCCTCCAAGGTTCCGCCTATCACAGGTTCCGCCACCTCCCAGTAGCAATATCCTGGGAGCTAAAGCTTAACATATGGCCCTTTGAAGGACATTCAAGATCCAAAGTATAACACCTCTCTAGAGAAGGTTCCTCCGTATGGCTTCAAGTGGCCCAGGACTTCTCTATCTCCTTCCCAGAAAAGCCCCTCATATCCAGACCCCGCTGAGCACACAACCCTGAGACCTTTTACACTCCCACTGGTCTCTCTGCTCTCCTTGAGCATTTCCCTCATGCTTGCTGCTGGGCGATGTTGACTGTGGGTCTGCAGCAGAGAAAAGCAATTGTGACGTTTGAAAGGAAGTCTCCTGTGTGTGTGAATGAGGGAGACAGCTTGCATTCTGACTCCCTGGGTTTTTCCCATCAGGAAGCTGGCGGTTGGCTTCTGCCTCTGGTTCTGGGTTGGTGAGAGGCCGACAGTGTGTTGCTGCTGAGTATGTGGTTGCCACGGCAACACACCCAGAGCCACCGCACTTGTGGCTGCCAATGACATCTACCGTGGTACACTTCTAAGCATTGCAGCCTTGCTTAGGAGTTGATAAATACTGTAGAATTTTCCAAATTGTAATAAGCTACATGCATGCTGTGCTTAAGGAATGTTTGTTAATTTGATTTAGTGCTGAGATTTTTTGCTTTGACGTTTGTGCCAGCAGGTTTGGGGGATGGGGTGTTGGCAGCAGCTCTAATGCAGGTTTATCATTGGCTTTAAATGTTTTTAATTTTTCAGTCAGATGAAATTTTAAAGGTTGCATCATCTTCTGCAGCTGTAGAACTTCTACCGCCCACTCTATCCCCAGCAACCTTGCCCAGTTTTGTCATGCATTAGAAACTGATTGCGAAGAGGGAACTGTTTGGACACTTAATCCCCTTAGAGGAATAAGCCAGAAAGGGAAGATACAAGGAAAGTAAAGACTTTCATTTAAACTCTTCCTTTGTTGAAATGTCTCTGAATCACCATTGTTCCTTTTAGTTATCAATACATGATGGTTCTCAAGATCTGAAAACTACCTAGTTCATATCCCAGCTGGTGGGTTCACCTCTGTGTCACATAGTCACATTCAGAGTCCTGTAAGAATTTTCAAAAGAGCAGGTTCCCATCTCGGAGGGAGCAATGGTTGGAGTTTGCCTCCATTTTATCCCAGTATTTGAAACGAACATGACCATTGACTCATTCAGCAAATAGTTCATTGTCTTCATTTGTTTTATGATTCTTGGTCATTTTCTTCTGTGTTGGAGGATACTGTGTGTGTGTGTGTGTGTGTGTGCGCGCGCGCGTGCGTGTATTGCTGCTACAAATATTTGTTTTAGTTGCCAATAATACATTGTTACTATTAATAGCAATGTCAGTGGCATATATAATACTCTGAAGTTCATTTATTTATTTGTTCTTGAGATGGAGTCTCACCTGGTTGCCCAGGCTGGTTTCAACCTCCTAGGCTCAAGTGATTCTATTGCCACAGCCTCTCAAGTGCTAGGGCTACAGATGTGTGACACTATGCCAACCTGCTCCCAAGGTTGTGTCTCAGCACACTTCCCTGAACCCCAAACCACTATGTTTAGCTTCCTACTTCAGTATCTCCCCTTGGAGAGCTTATGTTCTTATCAGTTTGTCCAAACCCAAACTCCTCCCCCTCTTTCATCCAGAGCTGTCCATTTCTCAGTTGAAGACAGCACTATCTCCCTCTCATTTCTCAGGACAGAAGTCCTGAGGTTGTACCCAAGGACCTATCAGGAAACTTCATCAGCTCTTCCTCCACCCATGCCTCACCACCTTCACTGCTCCCTAATAGGGCTTCTTGCTTGTCTCTTTGCTGATGTATACTGTACACTTGGAACAGTGCATGACACATAGTAAGTGCTCAGAAAGTATTTGTGGAATTAATTCTATTAAATACTACATTATCATAACACTTGAATGGCTATGTTGTTGTTGTCATTAAGTGCCTTTGAGTTGCATCCAACTCATAGCCACCCTCATAGGGTTTTCAATGGCTGACCATTTTGGGATTGCCGCAGGACTGGATTACCACATTCTTCTCCCATTTTTGTGGTGCTGGGAATCAAACTAGGGACCTCAGACTGCAGAGCGGTGTTCTACCAACTGAGCTAAATCCCAGCCCCTGAACAGCTATAGACATCTTTAATGAAGGGAACAGTTGCATAGATGAAAATGTAGCAGATGTGTGGTTAACTGCATCTTTGTGAAGCAGAGAGATTTATTGCATTGGTAGTGGTGATAGGAAACATTAACTTCATCAGAGTTATGTATTATACATACATGTGTGTGTATGCACACATGTGTGTGCATTCTGATTCCCGATTTGTTTGCAGAATGAAGCCATGTGCTAGAAGTTCCCTGAATGTACTTCTGTGTGAAGCCTCTGGAGAAAACAGACTTCCCAGCCTGCTTTACTGGCTGCAGACAATTCTTATAACACATACAAAGATTTGAAACTATCTCCACCTCCTGTTATTGGCGCCATAGATAGTTGCGTAGATTTATGGATCCATTATGTTATTGCACAACTTGGCATAAGAGATGATGAGTATGATACTGTTTTATTAGTGTACAGCCTGGTTCTCATCACTTTTGAGATGGTTTTGTGTCCAAGATTTATGTTTAAGGGAGAAAATTTCCTTTGAGAATGAAGCTTGTTGGTTTGATTTTGCAGAAGCACAGATTGGATCTCCTGTGACAGCATGCATTTGGCAGGTGAGACCCAAGCATGTTTCCAACTTAGACTAGGTCATTTGGCCTTCTGACATGGCTGGTTGGATATCTCAGATGAAAGAAAAAAGGAATCTGACACTTATTAACAGCTTCAAGCATTGTATTATACTCTCCATTCAAGTTTGTGATTATTGAGACCCACTTTTCTGGCTTAGCAGATAATAAAGTGTATATCTTTTTTTGTGTGGTACTGGGGGTTGAATGCTTGGATGCTCTGCAAGTGGTTTACCACTGAGCTGCACCCCCAGCCCATTTATTTACTTTTGAGACAGGGTCTTGCTAAATTATGCAGACTGCCTCTAGTCTCGAATTTGTGATCCTCCTGCCTCTGCCTCCCAAGCTGTTGGGTTTACAGGCATGCGCCACCACACCCGGCTGAATTTAGTGTATATCTTACATCTGTTTTAATCCATATTACCCAGAGTTGATGATTTGATTATACACCAGGGGAGATATTACATAACATCCCTCTACCAGTTGTGAATAAAGAGTGGGTATAATATTCGCACTTCTCTTATAAAGCTATAAGGAAGGACCCATTTATGAATCTTTTTAATACTACTGAATGGATATGCCTGTGAATGATTTATGTAATGCACCATTTATCTGAAATATTTACAGATGAAATGATATAATGTCTGAGATTTTCTTCCAGTAGTTTGAAGGTTGGAAGGGTGTATTGGGCATAGAGGAAACAAGATTAGTCATGTGTTGGTAATTGTTGAAACTGAATGGTGCATACACAGGAGTTTGTTACATAGGAGTTTTTGTATGTTAGAAATTTCCCTTTATAAAGGTTATGGAAAAAAACGTGGAGAAAAATGTGCCATTTAAATTAAACCCAGATATAAGTATGTGCTGTATCAAAATAATGGAAAATGCTGTATAGCTAAGATGTACCATATTAGATGAAAGGGGCACAGTACCATTGTCCCAGTTAATTGACTCAACAAAATTGGTCTCAGTTGGGCCATCTGTAAAATGGGAATACTCTTTTTACCTATCCTACTTTATAGGACTTAAAAGATACATAGCTAAAAATGCTTTATAGATTGGAAATGTGACTCACTTCTACTAATATTTATTAGTTGCTCACTATCTTCTTGGCACTGTGGTAAAAGAAAACAGATCTTGACTCTCAGGGAGTGAGCTACAAAAAAGTAAACAAGTGATAATAACACAGTATGGGAAATGCCATATCCAGCTGAGAATGCAGTGCTGTGTTGTAGGAGCCCTTGGGCATGGCAGGAAGTGGTGAGTTGTTAGGCTGGAGAATGTTTTTATGTGTGTGCATATGCACTTCCTATGGGAAGTGATGTTTAGGCCGAGAATCACTGGTCTAGTAGGCATTTGTCAAGCAAAGAGCATAGATTTATCAAGGTGGAAAGAGAAGTATGTATAAATGCCTCAAAGAGGAAGAGACATAGCAAAGATGGTGTATACAGTCTCTATCAGGAAGTGGGAAGAATATGAGAATGGGCAAAGAAACAGGGCCCAGATTATGAAGAGCTTTATGAGACTTGTTAAAGAGTTTGGATTTGTTCCTGAGGGCAGTGGGGAACTAGCAAAAGGTTTTAAGCCAGAAAGGGACATAATCAGGTAGTTTAGACAAAGTATTCTAGCTACATTGTGAGGAGGGGATTACAGAACACTTGTTGTTGTTAGGTGCCGTCGAGTCGATATCTGACTCATAGCGACCCTCTGTACAACAGGGGAAATGCTATTGTCAGTGCTTCTCTGCTGTTCATAGGGTTTTCAATGGCAGATTGATTTTTGGGAGGGGGTTGCCAGGTCCTTCTCCCAAGCCTACAGCTTCTGGTGTTCCCAGGCGGTCTCCCATCCAGGTACTAACCAGGCCCGACCCTGCTTAGCTTCTGAGATCTGACGGAATCGGATGCCACAGAACACTAGGTGAGTGAAATTCAGAGGACAAGTGACAGAAACTTGTATTGGATCTCTTGATAAATAGCTCCCCACCCCCAATGCAGGTACTAAATCAGTTAATTAGTAAGATGAATCAGTAAATGGAGAATCACAAGACTATTTTTACTATTTTTTTCAGTATGGATAGCCACTTGACCCAGCACTATTTATTGAAAAGATATCCTTTCTGTGCTCTATCACTTTGTCATAACTTTAGTGGCTGTGCATAGATGGATATGTTTCTGGACTCTACTATGATCTATTGGTATATTCATTCTTGTACCTATTCTATACTACTTTGATTTTTATTCCTCTTCAGGATCACATAGGCTATTCTTGGCCACTTGCAATACTATTTAAATTTTAGATTCAACTTGTCAGCCTCTTTCCACTACCAACTCCCCCAACACCTCTTGATACTTTGATTAGGATTGCACTGAATATATAGATACTTTTGGAGAGAATTGACATTTTTCCAATCCATGAACATGGTATATCTCTCTGTGTAGATCTTATTTCACGTTGTGAAGGGTCCTCAATGTATACACCTAAGCTTGTGTAATTTGTGCATCTTTTTATACACATATTATATTCCAATGTTGTTACTAATGAAGGCAAGGTTGGAAACTATAAATTAGTGTGAGAGCCAAATGACCTTCTAACTGATCCTCAGAATTAGACACATCTACCCAATCTCAGCAACATTGGACTAGCTCAGACTCCTGTGACTTAGAAGAGCCTGTCCCTTGAGGAATAGCAGAGAATCCCAGTTTTGGAGAGGGGGAAAGAGAAGAGCTGAACTTAGTATGCTCAATTTACTTTTCCTAAATTCCATACAAGTCATTTCACTCTTCCAGGGGACAGCAAATAAAGGGGCAGAGGGTGCCAGGAGTGTCTAAATGTGTCCATGGAGTGTCCATTTGAATTTTCTTTACATGGAAAGAAGCATCAAGATAAAGGATGTTCTTTTTAACAGCTTGAATTATTGTCATAGAGAAAAATAGATGGTTTGGGGAAATATTTTGGAGGTAGAATCAAAAAGTTTTGTAGTATGTGGGAGATAAAGGAGAAGGTGGACTTGAAAATGATGCTTTGGGCAGCTGGTTTAAGCAGATCAATGGGTCATAGTACTATTTCGTAATTAGAAAACACTGGAGGAGGAAAATATTTCAGGAGGTGTGTCTTGGAATACACTAGGTAGATTTTGAGATATTTGTGGGACTGTCAAGTGGAGGCATCCAATAGGCAGATGGTAATTAAGTCTGGTAATCAGGAGAGAACCATAGATATTGGGTTTGGGAGTCATCAACCTAGAGATTGGGTTGGAAGACAATGGAAGCAAGAAGGCAGCTCATATAGGATCTTATATCAGCATTGCCCAGGTTTTTGGGCACCAAAGACCAATTTTCATGGAAGACAATATAATGCTGCTGTTGATCTGATAGGAGGCAGAGCTCAGGCAGTAATGTGAGCAACAGGGAGTGGCTATAAATACAGATGAAGCTTTACCTGCCACTCACCTCCTGCTGTATGGCCTAGTTCCTAACAGGGTTGGGGGCTTGGGGATGTTGGGGACCCCTGACTTATATCATGAGTAAAACTTGTACCCCTGTTTCCTACCTGTGGATCTAAGGGAGAATTTCCTCATCAGACTGCTTCCCTGAGACTCTATGCCTGGCTCTACTCTCTTTTTCTAAACTCATGCCTTTTTAATGAGTCACTCAGATCATCACTCTCAACTAAGTGCTTAGATAAAGGAATGTCAGATGCTGCACATAAGTAGCTAAGTTACAGATATTTGGGTGAGTCCTAGAGTCTAACGTAACACGGCTTTATACCAGAATAAACCTAGCTTTTTGGTGTTAGCTTATTCCATGCCTAGGCTCTCTAGGCACTGCAGGTCTTGGCCCCTTAAGTATTGGGGAGCAGTCATTTTTACCTGCTTAGAAAAGATATTCTGAAACTCAATGGTTTGTTAGGTTGGTAGTTTACTGGATTTTCCATTAAGTCATCCTTTAAGAGGCTCCTTTCCCATGGTTTTCCTGCTTCAGCTGATTTCCATTAGTGACTTCTGACATCTCTTTCTTGAAAGGACTTTGTTTTCCTACATTTCCTACTAGATACTGTTTGTGATATTTCTCTTTTTCAACTGTTATCACAGTGAATGCCATTTATAGAATCACTGTCACCCAATTAGTACCTTTATGATATCAACATTGTAGCTTGTAATTGTGACAGAAAATTAGAATTAAAATTATATGTAAATGAGAGTCACTTATCAATTGTTTTAGCTAGGCAAATTACAGAAAGAAAATTTAATATTTTCATACATATCTCAAGCAGTCTTTTTTATATTCTAGTAAAAATTCATCAACCTGTATGCATAAAATTAAAACATGCAAGCATCTAAGGTGATGATCATTGTGTTCCTTAAAAAATGAGATATCTGAATCTGGGCATGGTGGCACATGCCTGTAATCCCAGAGATTTGGGAGGTGGAGGCAGGAGGATCATCAGTTTGAAGCCAGAGACAGTCTGTGTAACTTAATGGGAGCCTGAGTCAAAATAAAAAATAAAATAAAAAATGGGCTGGTTGAGCAGCCCAGTGGTAGAACACTTGCAAGGTATGTGTGAGGCTGTGGGTTCGACTCCTAAGTAGCGCAAGAAAAAAAAAAGAGAGGTCTGTGTCTTTGAAGACTAGAAATAAGCTCTGGGGAGCTCTAGGAGCTAATATTATATTATGTGACTAATAAAACACAACTGGGCCAAAACCTCGTTGTGATTATCTGACACCTAAAGTATTGGATTGCCTTCATTTTGGTTGAAGGATAAGATTATCTGGTGTCTTTTGAGCTATTGGAAAATCCATGGCTTTTAATGAGCAGATAGTATTAAAATCCCCACTGGTTGCCTGGGCTGAATAAAGCATTTGGGATTTTAACATTTTGGTTTATCTCTTCCCACTGTATCTCTATTATGTTTCCTTATCTAGGAAAAGTAAGAGAGAGAGGTTGGTAGGGAAAGGGAAACAATATTACAAGGTTACTCTTTGACATTTTGGGTGCTATTTACTATTTTATATATGTTTGACACATTTTCTAAAACACTCAGCTAGGATATTTTCTAAGAAATATTTAACTAGCTGGGCACTGTGGTGCATGCCTGCAATCCCAACAGCTCTGGAGGTAGAGGCAGGAGGATCACAAGTTTGAGACCAGAGGCAGTCTGTGTAATTTAGCAAAACCCTGCCTCAAAAAAGTAAAAAATTAAAAAAAAAATGGGCTGGAGGCGGCAGCTCAGTGGTCCAGCACTTGCAAAGCATGCAAGAGTGAGGCCCTGGGTTTAACCTCCAGTACTGCACACACACACAAAAAAAAATTGTAGTGAGGTGTGGTGTTACATGCCAATAATCCCAGCACTTTTGAGGCAGAAACAGGAGAATCACTGAAAATTAGAGGCCAGCCTAGACTACATAGCAAGTTCCAGGCTAGCTTGGGCTACAAAGTGAGACCTTGTCCCCCCCACAAAAAAAGAAAAATTTAATCATAGCTGGATTGTCACCAAGAATTACATTCCCAAAAGGCCTTAACATTGTATTTTTAGGAGTACAGTTGTTATTAAATACACAGGCCAGAGAGCCCAGGTTCGAATCTCAAGTCTGCCTCTTCCTGGGACAAGTTACTTAATCATTCAATGCTTTGGGTTCTTCATCTTTAAAGTTAGAATAGCAAGATCTGCCCATATGGTTGTTATGAACATTAAATAATAGGTGAAGTAGCTAGGAAAATGTTAGTCATGGTGGTATTTACAGTTCCTTGAAAATAGTTCTTAAATCCAAATATAATAATTGTGTAATGGATATGTGAACTGAATTATTGCTCTATATTCCATCAATATGTATAAGTAAATACTGATAAAATAAAGTAGTTAAATTATTATCTGTATTTGACCCTCAATAAGTGTTTGTGAGCTAGATAAATCAAGATAGAGTTTTATCCTAATACAATTGAAATTATAAGGGAAAACTCATTCTATTTGGGGGTCTGCTTGTTGTCTATATACAGATTGGCTTTTCCATTTATTTGTTAATTGACTAACTTGTTCTCTGAAGCATTTTGAATTTCTTTTATAGATCAGCACTGACAGCTCTGAGATGTCTCCATAAATGAACTAAGGGGTGGTAATCCACATGGAAAGGAACTGGCTAGATGGCATGTCTAGATGCTATATTTTCATAATAAATACAGATTGTTTTCAACTGGCAGGGTACTAATTTGGGGTAGGGTAGGTCAGGTCTAGTTAATTAGAATGGAGTTAAACCTCTCCCCAAAGTCATGCCTTGGATCAGTCATCATATCCAGGCCCCTCATTTGATGCCTTGGATTGTCTCTCCATTGGAGAGAATTTAGTATGTATAAAAGTCACTATAATGCAAGGAACAAGGACTTGCAGAGGTATGTCCAAAGGAAGGAACTATTAACTTTCCTTGATGTCAAGAAGGAATGGATGGGATATCCCAGAGATCTTTTCAAGGAAAGTGGTAATTGAGCAAAGTATTAGATGATAATGGAAAGTCATGGTCCTTGCAGTGTGTTTGTGGACAAGGAGAGAGCATGGTTTCATTGAAGGGGCAAAGAGATAGTTTGGGCTGGAGTGTATGGGCTGTGGTGATGGCAGTCGTAGTGGGCAGCTGGCACAGAGGTAGTGCTTCTTCCCACAGGGCTCTACCAGTCCACTCACAAGCAGCACTTCTGGGTGGACTGGCATGCTGGTAAAGGAGTTCAACTGGGCAGCAGCATGATCAGATTTGCACTTTAGAGAGATAACTGGGGAGGTGCCGAGGAGAAGAGATGGGAGAGGAAGTAGCTGGGAGAGTTGCCAGCCCAGGGCTCCGTGGTTGATGACTAATTGGCCAGGCACCAGGAACTTCTAGTAGCTCTTGGAAAGGGGCAGATGGGCCCATCTCATGCACGCTCCTTAAGCTGGGCTGCCGTTGCCTGGGTTGGCAGCAGAACTGACAGGAGAGCCAAGTTTCCTTTCAAAGAAAATTCTTTTGTGTATTTTGGGAACCAAAAAGCCAAGAGTCAGCATTCTACTGTCTTTGTTCATAGGTGGGCTAAAGACAGAGAACATTTTTTGAAATGGAGTTGAGATGGCATTTTTAAATACATTTACATATATCTACACATGGGCATAATCACGTATATCTATAAATCACCTGTATGAATTTATTTATACATATGCATTCAGAAGGCTTATCTTTCTAATTAGTTTGGTTTTTTGCTTGCTTGTTTTGTTTTGTTTTGTAGTGCCAGAGATTGACCCTATGGCCTCGTACATGCCAGGCAAGTGCTGTGCTATTGAGTCATATCCCCAGACCTAATTAGTTTTTAAATCAACTTTTCATTTTAGAATAGTTTTAGATTTTTAGGAAGGTGAAGATGAAGATGATATAGTCTTCCCACATAGTACACAACCACATTTCACTATTGTTAACATCTTATATTAATATGGTATATTTGTCATAATTAATGAGCTAATGTCAATATATCATTATTAACTAAAACCTATACTTCATTCAGTGCCTGCAGCCGCAGCCCTATGGCATCCAATCCCATCAGATCTCAGAAGCTAAGCAGGGTCAGGCCTGGTTAGTACTTGGATGGGAGACCCCCTGGGAACACCAGGTGCTGTAGGCTTGGGAGAAGGACCCGGCAACCCACTCCCAAAAAATCAATCTGCCATTGAAAACCCTATGAATAGCAGAGAAGCACTGACAATAGTGTTTTGCCTATTGTACGTAGGGTCACTATGAGTCGGACACTGACTTGACGGCACCTAACAACAACAACATACTTCATTCAGATTTCCTTAGTTTTTACCCAGTGTCCTTTTTTTTTTTGTTCCAGTGTCTCATCCAGGATACTACATGCATGTAGTCACCCTGTCTCCTTAGGCGCCTTTTGGATGTTACAGTTTCTTAGACTTTCCTTGTTGTTGATGACCTTGGCAATTTTGAGGTTTATAGAATGCCCTTAAATAGGCATTTGTCTGAAGATTTTCTCATGATTAGACTGAAGTAATGAGTTTTTGGGAGAAGATCACAGAGCTGGAGAGCCATTCATTCACATATCAAGGACACATACCATCAAGATGACTTCTTATTGTTGATGTTCACCTTGGTCACCTTGACTGAGGTAGCATCAGTCAGGCTTCTCCCCTGGAAGGTCCCCCCTCTCTTCTTTTCATACTCGACTCTTCTGGAAGAAGTCACTCTGCAACATTTAAGGAATAGAGAGTCATGTTCCACTTCCTTGAGGGAGGAGTAAATAAATAAATGATGTGGAGTTCCTCTGCATAGAAGATTTACCTGTTCTCTCTCATTCTAATTAGGTTTTGATGAGGTGATTTCTTATCTGTCTTCTGAATTCCAAATACTAATTCTGTGGGACTTGTATCACATCTGTCATTTACCACCTAGCAACATCTCCCACATTTGTTTTATGTGTCACATATAAGCAGATCTGTGTCTTCTTATTTACTCACTGTTGTTGTTGTTGTTGTGTGCCATCAAGTCTGGTCTGACTCATAGAAACCGTACATACAACAGATGAAACACCCCGTGACACTGTGCCATGCCCAGCACTCTATCAGTGCTTCTCTGCTATTCATAGGGTTTTCAATGGCTGATTGATTTTTGGGAGTGGGTTGCCAGGCCCTTCTCACAAGCCTATAGCACCCTGTGTTCCCAGGTGGTCTCCCAGCCAAGTACTAACCACACCTGACCCTGCTTAGCTTCTGGGATCTGACATGATCTGATGCCAAGGTGGTACAGCTACAGGCCTATTTACTCACATGGATTGTACATTTCTTGAGGACTGGGATAGCATTTTATTCAAAGCCTCCTACAGAGTTGGACACAGTGCAAGCAGTTAATAAATACTGAATAAATTATTTTCAAATTAGCTTAATTTAAAATTTCAAATATTAACTATAGTTAATAACTGAAACAGGCCTTCAAAGTCTAAGAATTTAAGAACTGTGGCAAGATGAGGATACTGTTGCCTTGGTAACCTGATTTGTGAAGTCTTTCTGGACTTGTAGTGTTGGCTAATGTGGTGCTTACTCTGCACCAAGCCCTTCTGTAAGCACTTTACATGTTATTTAGTTTTCCACACAGTGCCATAGGTGGGTGCTATTATTACCTCCTTCCTTTTTTTTTTGTTTTGTTTTTTGAGACAGGATTTCATTGTATAATCAAGGCTAGCCTGGGACTCACTGTGTAGCCCAGGCTGGTCTCAAACTTATGTTGATCCTTCTTCCTCAGCCTTCTGAATGCTGGGATTACAGGTGTGTGCCTCCATGCCTGGTTTATTGTGATTTTTTCTTTTGGCAGTGCTGGGGGGCCAACCCAGATCCTTGTACACGCAATGGAAGTGTTCTACCACTGAACTACACCCCCAGCCCTATTATTCTGATTTTATAGATAAGGGAACTGAAGTGAACAAAATTTAAATACATTCTTCAAAATCACACAGCCAGGAAGTGGCCCAGCTTGGGTTTCAATCTAGTAGTCTCACTCTGGTGTTTTGAACTCTTTTTCTTTCTTTTTTTTCACAGTTTTTTGGGGCTGAACCTAGGGCCTTGCACATGCTTTATAAGTGCTCTGCCACTGGGATGCGCCCTGGCCCATTTTATATTTTTATTTTTTTGTCTTGAGTCCGAGTCTCACAAATGTACACCAGGCTGCCCTAGCCTCAAACTTGCTATCCTGCTGCCTCTGCCTCCTGAGTCCCTGGGTTCACAGGTGTGTGCCACCGCACCTAGTCTGGAGTGTTGAACTCTTCATCAATGGGCTCTCAAATCATTGAAGTGGTAATTAAAATGATATCTCATTTGGGGGAAAATAAGATTGCTATTTAAATCAAGGGGGCTGGGATTTAGCTCAGTTGGTAGAGCGCCGCTCTGCAGTCTCTGAGGTCTCGGGTTTGATTCCCAGCACCACAAAACTGGGAGAAGGACATGGCAATCCACTCCCAAGGCAATCCCGAAACAATCAGCCATTGAAAACCCCATAAGGATCGCTATGAGTCAGACACGACTCTATGGCACCTAACAACAACATTTAAATCAAAGCTTCAATGTTGGGTTCAGGTTTGTGTGTGGGTTCAATGTGTTAAAATTTAGAGGTTTCAGGTTTGGTTTGGGTTCAGGTTTAAAATTTTAATCCTTTGTGTAGATAGACAAAATCTTTTCATGTTTTTCAATTTTTAAATACCTAATGATACAAAAATTAAAAGCTGAACCTAAACCCAATTTTTCACTGGGTTTGGATTCTGGTTTGCATTCAGACAAACTTTTTAAAATGCTTGAAACAGAACAAGTGCAAGGTTCAGATTCGAGTTTGATTTGAAGCCCTGCTATCTCTACACAAAGGATTTAAGCCGAACCTCAACCCTCTAAATTTTAACACATTGAACCCACACCTGATTCTGAAACCAGTTTTTTTCGTGGGTTTGAAGCCCTGGTTTAAACTTTTAATTCTGGTCGATTAGGATACTTTTGATGGCATGACAACAGTTCTGCTGTATTTTTTCTTAGGCAAAGCATGTCCATAAAGTAACGGCTGTGTTTCCTTCTTTAGTGTTTTTTTCATGAGTAATGTTTGTGTAGTACAACTAATTTTATTTCTTTAAAATACAGGCTTTTTCACAAGTGACATTTTGTATACAGACCATATTCTACATACTCCTCACTCCCCAGCCATGTGATCTATTGAAAGATAGTAGGCCTTTTATTTCCCCTCTGGCATGTTAAATGTAGGTCCTGCTAAATAAATAGTCCGTGTGTTCCTTGTCTGAACGGTCACACCTTTGGGTCCCAAGAGGCAACCTAGATTGCTACAGCAAAGTAGGCGAGGGAGGAGGACTTCTAGTGAAGCCACCCAAGCCATGAATCGGCCCTGGCTTCCTGAACCATAAACAAATGCAAGCTTTGTTCTCCCCATTCCTCATTTGGTCCCAAGTATGACTCAGGATTAGGCTGGGTCCTCAGGCTCTGTGCCTTTGGCTGTTCGAAGGAAGTGGGAGGATTTCAGGGTAGTTCTAGGACCTTTTCAAACTGAAGAGAAGAGGCTGTGACAGCGTGATGGGAGAAGAGGTATTTCTTTTTTCTTGCTTTTTGCAATGCAACAAATCACCTTAATTTGTGTCTTATCTATATCGTTTTGTAGCAGGACTTGTACTGGGTTTATATTAGCGAGTTAAAATGATATGTATGCTAGCTGGAATCCTACAATGGAGGGGGAGCTGTAGGTATGCTAAGGAAGAACTTATCAAATGTAAGGGTTATTTTCTAAAGTCAGATGTTGCACTGGAGCTGTTTAGCTGTTTTAATCCCATCCCCCACCCCCTAACGCTTTGGTCAATTGAGCTATTAATTTTTACAGATGTTTCTAATTTCTCTCTGTGTTGGTTTTCATGTGCTCATACTGCAGAGAGTAATTTCGATGGGCAGTTTGCACAAGCAGTAACTGTTACACCATGTCACAGAGATGTTTAGCAATTACAGATGTTTGTGCAGTAAACAAATCCAGCTTGCTTTTCCGGTTAGTTTAGGAGAAAAGAATATGTCTACACCAAGGGAGCCAGCTGTGGGGCATTTCACTCTTGGGGGGCATGGACATTTGGAGTTCTCTTTGTGAATGGAGAAGCTGTGAGTATGATTTCTGGGGGCTGTTGAACTGTTTTTTATGGACATAAAGACATTTATCTAATTTTGGGCTGAGCATTTATATTCATGTACTCACATGTAGAGTAAAATAAAAACACTAAATTATTTGTTTTTCTGGAAGTTTGCTAGTAGTAAGTGGTCATGTTGCTCTCTGTGAGTTGTTCATATTTGTCTACCTAAAAGCAGAAGTCTGTCATTTTCCAAACACACAATAAAATTCCCTAAATAGACCACAGGATAAGTAAGGCTTACAGTGCGTCATATGTCTTCCATATCCCTGTCTCTCATTGAAAAAAACAAATTTAGGGGGAGAGATGAGGTCTAGAAAATATGTCCCTTCATATCTTTTTCTGTCAGGTTTAACTTGTAATATTTTCAAAATGAAAATAGCATAGCAAAAAGGAAGCACATTGTTTGAACATATTTTAGGAATAAGAGAATTTCTTGAGAGATTTTTTTCACGGTATCTGTTGCTAGCCTAGACGGAGGACACAGGCAGGTAGGTATATGAAGGGAGTGTCAGGGATCGACTATAACAGAACTAAGTTCATCTGCAATGGCTTGAGCATTTTCCTAGGGAAAGAAGTCTGAAATTTGGTGGTCTTGCTGCTGGATGTCACCTTTCTGAGTTCTGATAAGTAGAACTCAGAGTTAGGTATTCCTGTCCACAATTAAGATGATGGCTCTTCCCTGGGGAAATAGGTGAAAGCATGATTGATTGTAAGGTGTGAACTATGGGAAACTCGCAGCAGCAGCTGTCCCTCTCTCTGGAACTTCTCTGGCCCTTCAAGTGAGGCGCTAATGATGGGAAAGGAAGGAAGGCCCTGAGGGACCTTACAGGTTCTGCTCTGGTTATGTGACTTGTAAGCTACTTACTGCACTATTGCATGTTCCCTGAACCCTTTGCTTGTTTCTCAAAGGGAGAATAGCTGTTACTTCTCTCATGAGAAGAATTCTTTTTGCTCATCATTGTCATCATAACCATAAGTCCAAGTTGAAGAATATGAAGAAATAAATAGAAATTGTCCTTAGCCCTATTATGGAGGAACAACTATACTTAACATTTTCTGTGTATCCTTCCGGACTTTTTTTCTAAGCCTGAGTATGCATGCAGTGCACATCTGTCACTGTTCATACAATAATAGGGTCATTTTAAATGTTGCCCATTTAAAAGACTTGACATCTTTGCTTCTATATTTTTAATATTAAAAACAGCATTCTTGTGTATGCATCATTTTGCCTTCCCTGATTTCCTTAAGCTGAATTTTTAAAAAGATGAATTTCCAGGTTAAAAGCTTACTTAATTCTGATTAGCTTTGTTTTTAGTGAAAATAACCCAAGTAACAGTATATAGTAAAAAGAAAAAAAAACCCAAAAAAGTAAGACTTGATTAATCCTTCACATTCAGCTTTACTTCTCAGTAGAAATCTCAGTGAAAGATTTTTGTGTACTTATATAGAAATGTGTAATTGTGTTTTTTTTAATTGTGGTAAAATATACATAACAAAATTTACCATCTTAACTATTCTTAAGCATACAGTTTGTGGCATTAAGTATATTCACATAGTTGTGCAACTATCATCACTATTCATATCCTGAAGTTTTTCATCTTGCAGAACCGAAACTCTGTACCCATTGAACATTAACCTCCCAGAACCCTCTCCTCCAAGCCCCTAGCAACTACCACTCTACTTTCTGGCTATGAGTTTGACTGTTGTTGTTGTTGTTAGGTGCCATCGAGTTGGTATATAACTTGTAGCTACCCTATGTACAACAGGCAAAACACTGTTGTCAGTGATTCTCTGCTATTCATAGGGTTTTCAGTGGCAGAATGATTTTTTGGGAGTGGGTTGCCGCGTCCTTCTCCCAAGCCTACAGTGTCTGGTGTTCCTAGGTGGGCTCCCATCCAACTCCTAACCAGGCCTGACCCTGCTTAGCTTCTGTGATCTGACAGGATTGATTGCCACAGTGCTATGGCTGCAGGCATGAATTTGAGTAAGGTACTTCATATATGTGGAATTATATAGATTTGTCTTTTATGACAGGCTTATTTCTCCTAGCATAATGTATTCAAGGTTCCTCCATGTTGTGGCTTGTGTCAGAGTTTCCTTCCTTTTAAGGCTGAATAATAGACCATTGTATGTATATACCACATTTTGTTGATCCACTTATCTGTCACTTGACATTTGAGTTGTTTTCACCTTTTGCCTATTGTGAATAATGCTGCAATGAATAGCATAACAATTCCTGTCCTTGCTTTTAATTCTTTTGGCATATCCTCAGAAGTGGAGTTATTGAATCATATAGTAATTCTAATTTTAGTTTTTTGAGGACCCTTCATATTGTTTTCCACAGTGGCTCCACCGTATATTGCTACCGGCTCTTTTTCCACATTTTTCTTGAAGAAGAAATGAGTAGAGTGTCCAGGCATTTGGTTGAGTTCCTACTTTTCACATAGCCCCACCCTCTTATTTGAATCTATTGTTGGAAGGTTTATTGAGAGTGGATTCAAAGTAGTTCTCTAGAGAAGAATTTCTCTTGTGTGCTATTGTTAATTCTAAATGATAGCATTTGATTTTTCTTATATTGTGAGAAAAGATAGCTTTATGATTGATTTTCTCTTGTCGCTGTCTACTCTGGAATTGCTTGGGGTAAGAAATGAAAGTGCTTTTATAAATTATTTGCCAAGTTGTTTATTTGATTCAATTGATATTCTTCAATAGAACACACAGTTATCTATAAGTATTTAATTGTGGCCTTCTTTGGTTCTTTACTGATACTAATAATTATTTCATAATATTTATATCCTGGAATTTGCAGATGATTTTGGCTCTTCAAATTCAAGGTTTTAAAATTTTCAGAGTAGTCATTAAGATGATCATGCCTTTGTACTTAGCTTGATTTTTTCCTCTCTTATATTCTCCCTAGTTATAAAATGATATTCTGGCCAACTGGATTTCAGTGAGATGGAATGAATTAATGCTATATGAAAACTGGCAACTTAGGTGGTAAAATGAATTAATTCACCAATTAAGAATGAACCAGGAATGCCTTAAAAGGCACTTGTTTATCAAAAGGCCATCCTTAAGCCATTGCATAAATGACCTATGATTCTGAAGTATCACCTCAATTAAACTTATCCTTGAACTTTTAGGAATCAAATCAGCAGGGTTTGGAAAACTAAAGGCAGACAATTGAGGTCTTTATCACTTAGAAGTTGTATTTTTGTTTCGCTCATTTAAGATGAGGAAGTTAGAAGTGGTAACAATGGATTTACTGCCTCATTTTCTCTTTCTTCTTTCCCTGGCTAAGCATTTTCACCTACTAGTGATTTTAATGTCTTTTGCTCCATTTGTTTTGGTAGCATCTTCTTGTATGTTTTTTATTTTGACTTCTTAGTTGGGATTCTTATTTTCCCTTTCCACCAGAAGCAGCTTCTCTGAACCTTCCTTGGTACCTTTCATAAACTATTAATAAAAGTTGGTAATAATTGAAGGAAAGACATCAAAAGTATCAAGATTTTAGCTCCTGGTGTAGCCCACATTTATCTTGTTGGTCCAGTGCTTAGCACTGTTCCGTTACTGCACTGGGAGAGCTAGACTCTTTGTAGGGCTTATATGTCTAATTGTACATTTAATTTCTTTTGCCTCTAATCCTAATGCACCCCTGTACATTTAGGTGTTGTTAGAGGCATAGAAATCAAATACTTATAATTTAGAATCTTGATTTTTTAAGACTATAGATGCTGTTGTTTTTCTATTCAGAAGAGGAAAAACATTACAAAATCAGTAACTCTATGCCCATAAAAGGAAGTAATCTGCCTAACCAATAAATATCACAATAGTGATTTAAAATGTAGAGGTGAGCAGAATGTAATTGTTATGGTTTGGATCTCAGTGTTCCCCAAAGTCATGTCTTTGAATGTCTAGTCTCCAGCTGGTAGCACTGTTTGTGGAGGCTATGCAACTTAGGGTGGTGGGATTCTAGCTTTGCAGAAGTGGCTTCTTGAGGGTGGGCCTTTGGAGGGTTTTACCCAGACCCCTGGGTCTGGTCACTCACTCTGATCTCTACTTCTGATCTGCCATGTTGTGAAGTCATCTGCGATGGGCTCTGCTGTGTGTCGCTGCCATGCCTGTCCCACCACCATTACTGGCTGATCCTCTAACCATGAGCCCCAAATAAATAATTTTGCCAAATAATTTCTCCCATCAGTTTGATTCAGTTGGTTTCTTTGTCACAGTGATGTACTAGCTGACTAATACAGTAATTAGTGAGCAACCTCACTGTACTTTCTAGTGAAGAGTTATAGAATGTCTGGCATTTTGTTGTAATTTTTTGTATTCAGTGCTAAGAGTTGAAACAAGTCCAGGTTTTTATGACTTTTAGTCACAGATCTGTAGGTAAGAAAGGAGAAAAGCAGTCTGGATAAGAGATGAAAAGAGGTCTTAAGAAAATTAATGAGAGGCCGAGAGATACAGCTGGGTCAGGGGAAGCTCACTAGGTTTAAAAGTAAAGATGGCTCCATGGGGCCATAGAGCAGTACATCTGTATGTGGCCCAACCTTGACTTTTGCTGGCCCAACTCTGCATAAAGTGAACATTATAATGGCAGTTGATTATCTTCTCATGAAATTAAATGACTAGAAAGAGATAGAAGTATCCTAAGAGGTGATAGGAGCTGGGATTTAGCTCAGTTGGTAGAGCGCCGCTCTGTAGTCTCTGAGGTCCTGAGTTCAATTCCTAGCACCCCAAAAATGGGAAAAGGACGTGGCAATCCACTCCCAAGGCAATCCCGAAACAATCAGCCATTGAAAACCCTACGAGGGTCGCTATGAGTCAGACATGACTTGAAGGTACCTAACAACAACAACAACAACGAGGTGATAAAAGAGACAGTGAATGAAGATGGTCAGGAAGCTAAATATCAGGAGTTGTGGAGAAATGACAATCATTGAAGCAAAGAGAGATGACTAAACAAAGTCCATGAGCACTTTGAAATGGAGGATTATGCAGGATTTGATGGATGACTATTCTCTGTTCCCACTAATTTAACTTGAGGCATGGTGATCAGTTTGAGAATAAGGGGGAAGCAGCCAATACTGAGGCCTGATAAGCTCTTCATTGTCCTATAGGGCAAAAATGTGGAAATCTTTTCCTGAAAATCCCTGTAAAATTGAAGAGATGATCAATCTGAAACCCATTTGTCTGAAATAGATCTGAATAGATAGAATAACTCCAGAGTATAAATTGGCTGTCTACTCCAAAAGTACCATTCCTGGTCTTTTTCCTTCTTTGTCACCATCTTTTGTGAATCTGTATTGTGTTTTCCCTGTGTGGAGCCTATAGCATGTCTTTGTGGGAGGCACAGAGAAGGATTGCTACTCTCGGGAACTTTCAAGAGGAGAGCACTGAAATGAACGTTTTCCATTGCAATGGAAAAGAACAAGGAATTGCTTAAGACTAGAAAAAGTATTAATTGGAATATTTTACTAGGTACATTGTCTTACCTATTACCCCTTATATATGCCTTCAAATAACATATAACCTCAAAAAGTGCCATTTAAGAGAACACAGGAAGGGTTGGGGATATAGCTCAGTGGTAAAGTTCAATCCCCAGCAGAGAAAAAGAAAGGAAAAAAAAAGGAAGGAAGGAAGAAGGGAAGGGAAGGGAAAATGAAAGGAAGCACATGAGCCAGGCATAGTGGTGCATGCCTAAAATCCCAGCACTATAGGAGAAAAGATGTGAGTTTGAGGCCAGCCTGAGCTAGACAGTGAGATCCTGCACTCCCCAAGAAAGAGGAGGAGGAGAAAGAGGAGGAGGAGGAGGAGGAGGAGGAGGATAGGGATGGGGATGGTGGTGGTTAGATTTCATGTTCTCTTTTCTTTCTTTTTCTTTTTTTCTTTTCTCTTTTTCTCTTTTCTTTTCTTCTTTTTTCCTCTCCTCTTCTCTTCTCTTCTCTTCTCTTCTCTTCTCTTCTCTTCTCTTTTTTTTGTAGTACTTGGGAGTTGATCCCTGGGCCTTGCACATACTTTGCAAGTGACCCATCACTGGCTGCACCTCTAGCCCATATTTTATTTTTTATCTTGAGATAGGGTCTCACTAAGTTACACAGGCCTTAAACCTGTGATCCTCCTGGCCCCACCTCCCGAGTTGCTGAAATTGCAGGCATGAGCCACCATGTCCAGCTGATGTTTTCTTTTTTCAATGAAGGTTTTATCCATCTATATTTTGTGTGGTTTGGTAGGGGTTTTTTTGTTTGTTTATTTTTATGTTATTGAAATACGGTACTGCTGTATAGCCCAGGCTGGTCAGAAACTCAAAATTCTTTTGCATCAGCCTCCTGAATGCTGGGATTTCATGCATGCACCACCAGGCCCAGGTATGGTTTGGTGTTTTTGGATATGTTTCAGAAAAGAGAAGAGAATGAGGAAGTATTTTAGTATAGAAAAATGTTGTTGTTAGGTACCATTGAGTCGAGTCTGACTCACAGAGACCATCATAGAGCTTTCAATGGCTGATCATTTTGGGATTGCCTCTGGAGGGGATTGCTACATCCTTCTGTTTTTGCAGTGCTGGGGATCAAACCTGGGTCCTTAGAGAGTGTGGAGCAGAGCAGCATTCTACCAGCTGAGCTAAACTACAGCCCCCATAGAAGAATAAGATGTAAAATGAGTGAAGAAAGATTTACTATTTGTTCATATGGTCAGGATCTATTTTGCCTAAAACTCAAGGAATTGTAAAGAGAATTTATAGCCTTAAGAGAACTCTCTTTTTCCATTTCAGACTTGCTATTAAACTGAAGTTAAAATGAATGAAATGAATGAATGTGATTGACAGCCAAGTCCAGACCATGTTGAACTTTTGTTCTACCAGAACAAAATTACTCTACAAAAAGCTTCTCTTTTTTTGGTATTTTGAGACAGGGTTTTACTGTATAGGCCAGGCTGGCCTGAAACTTACTATGTAGCCCAGGCTGGCCTTGAACTTGCATTAATCCTTCTGGCCTCAGCCTCTTGAGTTCTGGGTTTATAGGACTGTGCCACCAGACTCAGCTCAAAAAGGCCCTCTTAAAAGTGTATTTACTCAGTCTGACCCCAACCCAAACTGAAATCTAATTTTAAAATGTCAGTCTTGATTTTTAAAAGAAAGAAAAATCAGGATATGATCACATTAAGTAGACTTGTTTGTCAAAGAGCTGAGAAATGAAAATATCTGTGAAACATGTGTAGTTTAAAAATTGTAATATACTGGCCAGGTGTGGTGGTGCACGCCTGTAATCACAGCAACTCAGGAGGCAGAGGCAGGAGGATCTCAAGTTTGAGACCAGAGGTAGTCCACATAATTTAGTGAGACCCTGTCTCAAAAAGTGAAAAAATGGGCTGAGTGCAGCTCAGTGGTATAGCATTTGCAAAGCATGCAAGTGCAAGGCCCTGGGTTCAATGCCCCACCCCCTACCGCCAAAAAAAAAAAAAAAAAGTGATATACTTCGGTAAATACACTACTTCTAAGAGTATCAGAGAAAAAAAAAAAAAAAACGGAACCTCACCATTAAGGACGCCTGGTTTTCATCATGTTTTTTTTTTTTTTCTACCGTTTGAGAGACTATTTTAAATAATTACTTTGATTTGTGTCTGAAGAGAGTTTTTATTTGCGAAGAAAACTGAGGAAAGTTAAGCTATGCACCCTATCCATATAGATCCCACCCTTTGAATCCATACTTCTTCAAAGACCTGGAGTGAGGAATCTGTAAGCATTGTCTTTGATCATACATGAGAAACAGTTACAAAGAGGTTATTAATTTTTCTCAGAATATTTCAGAAGTGCATGAATAAGGAATTCATAGGCTTAATTAGAAGAACAGGAAATTTGTTTTTGGTTCTAAAAACATTTCATAAGATGTCTCAATACTTTATTTGGAACAGCATTAACTGAAAATGACTCTACATCATGTACTTAGTCACTGAAGATATGAACTGATGAATAAACCATAAGTAAAGAGTGATAATAAATGACAAAAGAGTGTTTTGTATGGGTGGTGACTTACAAATTACCATCATGACTCATTTTACATCTGATGTTCCTAATCTCCTTACTAATGACATACAAATGAAAGCCGCATGTGATTTCTCATTAGAAGGTGTTGTAAATCAAACCAGGCCTTATGGACAGACATCAGTCCTGTGGGGGTACAGATCATAACTTAGAGCCATATTAGTATACTTTATCACACTTTTCTTTTGCTATACTGGGAGGTTGAACACAGGACCTTGCACATGCTTGGCAAGTTCTCTACCCCTGAGCTATACCCCTAATCCTTTTTTGTTTGTTTGTTTTACATTTTCTAAACAGGGTCTTACTAAGTTGTGTAGTCTGCCTCTAGCCTTGAACTCACGATCCTCCTGCCTCTACCTCCCAAGTCCCTGGGATGACAAGCATGTGCCATGGTTCCCAGAAGTTCTTAAAACTTTGTTTTTTCTGATTAAAAAATAATTTTTTGAAACACTGGTAAAAAATGAAATTAAAAATCACCAATAATGTAATCTCCCTGGAGCAACCACTGTTAACATTTTTAAATATTAACTTTCAGTCTTTTGGCCATACATTTTTAACTGGTTGAGATCATACCACACATCATTTTTTCCACACACATAATTTTATGTCCTTTTCATTTAGCATTATTTAAAATTTCCCATATCATTATGTGGGCTGGGATTTAGCTCAGTTGATAGAGCGCTGCGCTGCAGTCTCTGAGGTCCCGAGTTCAATTCCCACCACCACAAAAAATGGGAGAAGGGCCTGGCAATCCACTCCCAAGGCAATCCCGAAACAGTTGGCCATTGAAAATGCTATGAAGGTCGCTATGAGTCAGATGCCGACTCGATGGCACCTAACAACAACAACATATCATTATGAACTTTTTGTAAACATCCCTAAAAGGCTGTATGTAAGGATCAGGGTTTGTGTGTGTGTGTGTGTGTGGTGGTGCTGGGGATTGAACCCAGGGCCTTGTACATACTAAGCACATGGTATACCACTGACCCCCCAAGGCTCTGTTTTAAGGCTCTAGATACATAAAGGATCTGGGAGAACTGAAATTTGGTGGTTGCATGGACAACATCACATTCGACTCCCATGTTATAACTGAGAATACAACACTTTCTTGACAACATAAAAGTAACATAGGAAAGCAGTTTTGGCTTGTGGGCTGCATAGTGGTCAGCATTCCACAAAGACTCGTTGAATTTAATGTACTCCGTATAGGATCTGAACAGGACTCCAGTTCTCCCTTCCTTGCTGATCTTGAAAGAAGCCTTTAAGAGCAGCCTTTGGCAAGAGGCCTGGCGACTTCCAGGTAGAGGATTGTGAATTCAGCTTTTCACATTAAGTATCTGTCCATAATTTCTACTAGTGGCTTTAGAAATCTGTCCCAACATGAGTTTATGGTCTCATTTGGCCCCTGTTTCTTAACTGCCTTGGGAGGAGTATCTGTTTTGCCCAGTGATTTAGGATTTCTTCATCCATTGTTGAATGACTGCCAAGCTTTGTAAAAGATGGCTTGGGGTAATGGTGGTGTGTTTGCTCCTGAGTGTCAAAATTCTCAATAAAAGGCTTTCTGTTCTCTTACAACAAGGCTGTTTTTCCCAGACATACGCCTTGTTGTTTTTCTATCCTTTACAGTAGATAACAGTTTGGATGCAGCCAGAAGCAGTTGGCTTAAGCCTGTACTTGAGGGGCTCCTGGGATGGTCTTCTGTCCATTCCCTGTAGGTGCCACCTTAACTGAAGCTTTATTGACCTGAAAGCTCTGTGGGTTGTTGGCTCTGGCTGTCCTCAGTTCTACTACCTGCTTTGTTCTCTCGGTTTTTCCTCCGAGGCAATGCTATATGGTGATGGCTGTTGCTTTTCATCCCTTCTCATTTTTCAGATTTATCATTTTCCTCCAAGCACATCTCTGCTGTGTGACTGTCTTGTAAAAGTTGCTTCATGTGCTCCAATCCCAAGCAAAGGAACGGGGCTGCTAACCTGCTGTTTTAAAATGCTGTCATAATTGAATACTCATTCTTTGTAACTAGAATTCACAAAGAGGTGTTATGATGATGGATTTTTTATTCAGTAAAATTCACTATCAGTAAGCGCTTTATATACCTTCTTTAATCCTCCTAGTAAAGCTATGATTTATGTATTATTATCTCCACTTCAGAAGAGGAAACTGAGGTAGGGAGAGATCACATAGCTAGTAAGCCTGCGTGTAGGGACTATTGCTACTCAATACTAACTCATTCTTACTGCTAGACACTGACTCCAGGAAGGATGGGTTTATTTTTTCCATTGTGATATCCCTGTTTATTATTTGTTAGGTGCTGCAGAGATGGATCCAACTCATAGTGACCCTAAGTATAGCAGGCCAAAACACTACCCAACACTGTGGCACACACTTGATCTTTTTATATTTGAGCCCATTGTTTCAGTCCCTACGTTTCTTCTCATTTTGAGTTGTGCCACATCAGCAAAAGGAGGTCCCATGGGCTTTCCTCCATTCCCATCATTATGGTCAACTCTACTTTGAGGAGGCACCTCATCCCCAGTTGTTTCTTGAATGCCTCCCAGCCTGGGTGTCTCATTTTCGGGCATTACATTTGACAGTGCTTCTGCCATTCATAGGAGTTTCAATGGCTAATTGTTTTGGGAGTAGGCTGCTGGGTTCTTTTCCCTAGTTTGTCTTGGTCTGGAAGCTCTGCTGAAACCTGTCCACCATGGGTGGCCCTGCTGGTATCTGAGATACAGGTGGCATAGCTTTTAGCATCACAGCAACGTGCAAGCCTCCACAGCATGACAAACTGACAGCCATGAGGGCTGATATCTGTAGAACCTGAAAATGCATTGCACAATGTACTTTCTCCATAAGTTATCTTTTCTTTTGGATGTCAAGTTTCTGTTGGGCTGAAAAAAATTCTGAATACTTAGCACTGCTAGTGTATAAGGTGCCTGGAAGGATTCCAAGATGATCAGGACACAGTCCTTGCCTTCCATAGGTTTGTTCCAGTTAATGAAATAGATAGAAATAGCCCCAATCCAAAGCAGAGGGGAGTGAGGGCTGCTGTTACACAGGATGTGAGAGGGCATTTCAACCATTGGCATCTATGATCTTTTCATAGAAGGCACAGAATATGAGTTTGCCCCCATGATTGAAGATAGCCATATTAGCTAATGAGTGGAGTGCCCTGAGCTTAATTTGATCTCTCTTTGGGGATCTCTTTTCTTGAAGTACCTTGGAGTCATCTTTCTAAGTATATTGCGATGCATCCAGAAGATGTATTGGATGTATACCTGACCTCCAGCTATGTTTAGGAAGCTCCTATTTTGTATAAGTATGTGACCTGAACGCTGAACTCATTATCGCCAATAAAGACAAGGTATAAAAATAATAACAATGAGACTTCTTAAATAACTGTTCTCTGCCTTTTGTCTGTAACATAGGGGAGCTCAGATGATTTTTTTAAAGGAATACATGTTATTCTTTAGGAGTTGGTGTCACAGGTTATGAAAGTAAAAAATGAGTCCTACAATATTAAAACTGGAGACATTTAACCTTAGCCAGGTTTAGGGAATGGCCTTATGAAATCAGTAGGTTATCTTTTGTACTAGTAGGAGTGTTTCAGATAAGATAGAGATGAATGAACATAGCAGGGAGCCTTGAGCTAGAAAGCTTCTGGAAAAAGATGGATTTGTTCTCTAAGTTACCTCATTAGATGCTATGTACACCCCTCATTATTTTGCGGTTGAATATTAAGTATCAGGATATCAGAGCCTCATGAGCAATATTTTTGCCATTGTAGTCAACATTTTTAGGCAGAGAGATATGCTTGCCAGGAAAGAGGAGTGTGACCTCGCATAATATAAAATCTACCATGAAAACAATTTTTAAGTGTGCAGCCCAGTGACATTAAGTACTTTTTCATTGTTATGCAGCCATCAATCACCACCATCTATCCCATAACTTTTTTCATCTTGCAAAACTGAAACTACCCACTGAACAAGCACTGATCCTTTCCTATCCCCAACCCCTGATAACCACACTTTAACCATCTGTTTCTATGATTTTAACTACTTTAGGTACCTCATATAAATAGATTTATGTAGTGCAGTCATCTTTGATATTTATGGGGGATTTGTTCCGGACCCCCACATGGATACCAACATCTATGATGCTCATCCCTTATATAAAATAATGCAGCATTTGTCTATTACCTACACACATCCTCTCTGTACTTTAAGTCATCTCTAGATTACTTAGAATACCTAATGCACTGTAAATGTTGTATACATAGTTGTTATACTATATTGTTAGCCTGGAGCCATAGCCCTGTGACATCCAATCCCATCAGATCTCAGAAGCTAAGCAACGTCAGGCCTGGTTAATACTTGGATGGGAGACCACCTGGGAATACCAGGTGCTGTAGGCTTGGGAGACGGACCTGGTAACCCACTCCCCCTAAAAAAATCAGCCATTGAAAACCCTATGAATAGCAGAGAAGCACTGACAATAATGTTTTGCCTGTTGTACATAGGATTGCTATGAATTGGCCACCAACTCGATAACACTCAATAACAACAACAACAACATACTGTATTGTTTTGGGACTAAGAACAAGAAAAATATTTGTGCATATGTAGTATGGATGTGATATTTTTCTTGACTGCTTTAAATCTGAAATTGAATCCATGGATGCACAACTCAGAGATGTGGAGGGAGGGCCAACTGTATTTGTCTTTTTTTTAAGAAAATTTTTAACATAGAATTTCCTGAGTCTAATTATGACATTTCTATACGTGCATTTCATTGTACATTGCTCATGTGTGTTTGTCTTTTTGTGATTGGCTTCTTTCACCTAACGTAATATCCTCAGGGTCATCCATGTTGTAGCATGTTTTAGAATTTCTTTTTAAGGCTGAATAATATTCCATTGTATGCCCTAAACCTTTACTTTTCCTTGAAAACAAAACAACAAAACATTACTGTAATATCTCTTTTCTGGTTCAAACCATTTCGTTTCCCTTCCCTACTCTGAAGGACAGAAAATCTTCTCTGGAAATTTCTTCTTAGGAAAGAAATTTTCCATTTTTGCCTTTAGCTCAAGACATTTTTAAAAACATACTTAACAGTTTACTCTAAATTTTTCACATTAGATACATGTTTTTTTCTGTATCTGTCAAATGCTTCTCATGTGTCCATGTTTTTAAAAAGCAAGGTTCAGTTTTCAAATGGTAGATTGGCATTTTAACAGGAAGATAAAATTTTAAAACTATGATAGGCTTATTACTTTTTCCACTAAATGTTTCTACCCTAGCATCAGAGCACAGAGAAACATTCTCTGTCATTCTTCCAATTAGGATAAATTCTCCACAGCACTTCCCTGAGCCACTGGATGGGTCTCTTTGACTCACTTATCCGAGTATGAACTTAATGTTGTTTTTTGCACATGGTTGGCACTCAATAATTATGTGGCATGCATATATATAGACTCAAGAGCATAACAGCTTTAGGAATTTTTCTATCATATTCAAGCCAGTTCACAATCATCAGTTTATGCCTGTGGGGACTGGGAACTGTGCATAAGCAGGCAGTCTAAATATTTCACAAACCTCTTCTCTACACTCACAGTCTCACTGCCTTAGTTGGACTATTGTGTCAGCCTCCCCATTGTCTCCTTGGCTTTCTCTTATCCTTTCTGTTTTTCCTCCTCCTCCTCCTCCCTTTTCTCCCTTTGCTTCCTCCTCCTCCTTTATTGTGGTACTTGGAGGCTGAACCCAGGACCTCACTCATACTAGCCTGTTCCCTCACATTTTCTCAAGTTCCATACCTACTGTGGTCAAAAGATCCTTACTTGAGTGGGTCATTATCAGCCAAGTATGCATTCTCTCTGTCTCTGTCTCTGTCTCTCTGTCTCTCCTTACCTCCCTACTTCCCTTCCTCCCTTCCTTCCTTCCTCCCTCCCTCTTTCTCTCACCACCTCTACCTCTTGTCCTAAAATCATTTCCTGAGCATGTTCTCTATAATGTTCCACCAACCAACCAACTAATCACTGAAACATCCAATCCCATAATTTTGTACATTCGGGAAACACTGAATACTCCATCTAATCAATGCATTATAGCACATTAAAGACTGAGAACTCATGTAGTTACTAGTTAACTTTATCCCTAAGTTTATCTCAGTGTATTCCAAACTTGGCTGAATGCAGAATTTCTAGTTCTTGTGATACCCATTAGCACATCACAAGAAAGAGTAGTCTATGCAGCAGGTGAGGTGAACATCATCCCTCCCCTTCCTAAATTCCCTTGCCCATCTTCTCTGCCTCCTGGAACCGTGACTTGGAACTCACCTTCACTACCCTCTTATTGCACCTTCCTCTATCTAATCCTTCACCAAAGTTCTGCTTTCAGATTCATCCCTTCTTCTTTGTCTTTAGTCTAGATCCTTGTTGCCATCTTGGAGATTATTTCAATAGCTTTCTAGAAAAGAATCCTGCTTCATTTGACCTCTCATAAAACCCAATTTTTAAGCACCCTTCACCATCGCTCCTTAACATACCTGCACCAAAGTATTCAGAACATTTACTATTTCTTAATGACTTTTTTGGTAAACCTCCAAAGTCCAAAAGAAATTCAAGGGTTTACTTCTAATTATTACAACCTGTCATGCCTCCTAATAACTCTTATCCTCCACCTGAACTCTCAAGACTAATAGCAAACTTTCTCTAGATACAACATGGCCTCATCTTAGGTTTTCTTATCAGGTCTTCCAGGGTTTTTGCTTTCAATATATCCAACCCCAGCCTATTTCTATTTTTTATCTTGAGAGTCCCACTAAGTTATGCAGGCTTCCTCTGGCCTCAACTCACAATCCACTGCCTCTGCCTCCTGAGTTGCTGGGATTATAGACATGCACCACCACACCCAGCTGCAATTTCCTTTTATCTGTCACAAAATAGTCTTTTATAGTATAATGGCAAATTGTATTTGGCCAGAGTAGTATATAAAATGAAAATTAACTTTGGTTTGTTCGTCCTCTGTGAATGAGTTGATTCTACAACAAAATAGCATGCAGGTTCCCCTCTTGGGAAGAGTGGGAGTAAAATATGAACAGTATTTTCATGCATTAGGAAATGTTTGGAGAGCTACCTTCTGATTTTAGTATTTTCTGAATGTATATTATCCACCTCATTGAGTACTTAAGCATATTTTGTTTCCTTCTTCATCAGAGTTTCCCCAGCATGAGTGGAAGCCTTCAAAAAGTTATTTTGCTTTGACAAAAATAATATTACCTTTCCTGTGTCTATGCTATATAGTTCTTTCTGGTTTTTTAGGACATGATCTGTAGAGGTGTTCAAAAAGCAAACAGATGAACCAAATGATCAGATCTTGACAGAAATGAACAAACATGATAAAGAACAGAGTTTGATTCAAATTCTACTGATACACACAAATATGTGTGTGTTTCTGTGTGTGTGTGATGTACAAATATAAAACAGATCTTATATGTATCCAGTGTTGTTGTTTGGTGCCGTCAAGTCAGTTCTGACTCATAGAGACCTGATGTGCAACAGGATGAAACACTCTCCGACACTGTGCTATGCTTGGCACTATTGTCAGTGCTTCTCTGCCGTTCATAGGGTTTTCAATGGTGGATTATTTTGGGAATGGGATTCTGGGTCCTTCTCCTATGCCTTCAGCACCTGGTATTCCCAGGTGGTCTCCCATCCAAGGACTAACCAGGTCCGACCCTGCTTAGCCTCTGAGATCTGATGAGATCAGATGCCAGGGTGGTATGGCTGCAGCATGTCTCCAGTAGAATGATTCTAAAATTTTTTTTGCTGGAGATATTTTAAGGGGTGATGGTGGAGGGTGCTTAAAAATTGGGTTTTATAGGAGATCAAATGAAGCAGGATTCTTTTCTAGAAAGCTATTGAAATAATCTCCAAGATGGCAACAAGGATCTAGACTAGAGACAAAGAGGAAGAGATGAATCTGAAAGCAGAACTTTGGTGAAGGATTAGATTAGATAGAGGAAGGTGCAATAAGAGGGTAGTGAGGGTGAGTTCCAAGTCACAGTCTCAGGAGGCAGAGAGGATGGGCAAGAGACTTTAGGAAGGGGAGGGATGATGTTCACCTCACCTGTTGCATAGACTACTCTTTTTTTTCCTTCGATACTGGGGGTTAAACCTAGGGCCTGGCGCTTGCATGCTTTGCAAATGCTGTACCACTGAGCTACACTCCCAGCCCATTTTTTAAAACTTTTTGAGACAGGGTGTCACTAATGTACACAGACTGCCTCTGATCTTGAACTTGCAATCCTCCTGCCTCTGCCTCCCAAGTTTCTGGGATTACAGGCATGCAACATCATGCCAGGTGCATAGACTTCTCTTTCTTGTGATGTGCTAATGGCTACCACGAGAAGTAGAAACTCTGTGTTCAGCTAAGTTTGAAATACACTGAGATAAACTTAAGGATCAAGTTAACTAGTAACTACATGAGCTCTTAGAGTCTTTAATGTATTATAATGCAATGATTAGATGGAGTACTCAGTATTTCCTGAATGTACCAAATTATAAGATTAGGTGTTTCAGTGATTAGTTGGTTGGTTGGTGGAGCATTATAGAGAACATGCTTAGGAAATGGTTTTGGGACAAGACAAGAGATAGAGGTGGTGTGTACGAGAGAGAGAGAGAGAGAGAGAGGGAGGGAGAGAAAGTGTGTGCACCTTGCTGATAATGACTCATCCAAGTAAGGATCTTTTGACCACAGTAAGTATAGAACTTGAGAAAATGTGAGGGAACAGGCTAGTATGAGTTTTTGAAAGTCATAGTCATAGAGATATTATCAGCAACATGCTGAGATTGGATTCTTCTTTATAGCCACAAATAATTAGTAGAAAGCTCTCTCTCTCTCTCTCTCTCTCTCTCTCTCTGTGTGTGTGTGTGTGTGTGTGTGTGTGTGTGTGTGTGTGTGTGTGTGTATGCAAACAAAAGGAAGCAAAGCAAGGGCAGCAGAGTCTAGGAAAACATGATGGACAGTGTACTGTCACCAGTGACCAGGCTGAAAAAGGTTAATGCATGACAGCGGCTGGAACAATGGGGCTCCCGGAGGTACAGAGACCCTCTGATTTGTCAAAGAGGGTGTCTCATCTCGTTGTACCTGGTGTGGTCGAGTGTCATGGTGGGGCAAAGTGTGAGTGGATGCATCCCCAAGCTCCCTGCTTCACCCAGCAACCACTTACCGACCTCTCCGTTTGTGAGGGTAAGAAGGTAATGAACATCCCCCTCCTGCTACAAGGAGAGCACTATTTCTGAAGAGAAATGACAGAAAGGTAGTTAGACTGCCAAATGTAGTGTACTTCACAGATGCTGCTAAAGTAGCTGTGAATCCACCGAGCTCCTTAACTGTGATTAGGCAACGAGGTTTAATAAAATTTGAATTCTCTCCAACTTTGGAAGACAATGAAGGAAATGAACATCATATGGACAACATTAAGTCTTAAGCCTAGTTCCATAATCAGAAATTTACTTTTGAAATGTTATTGATTTTTTTCTTATAGCCAGTTTTAACAATAGACCATGAAGCCTATCCCTTTAGAGAAGATGGAATGAGCATGATTATATGGGAGGTATTTCAGAGATAAACTCTGTCCCTGGAATGCAACTACAAATGTACTTCTCCTTTTACTGAATCGTGCCTTTTATTTTTAGAATTTTGAGTTGCATTTTACTCTGCTGTATCTTCTGTTGATATAGTACAGTTTAAACAGGGCTCACCAAATGCAGGCAAATTGACAGCTGCTTGTGTAAATGAAAAGCCTTCTAGTAGCAATGCACAAGGCACTCCATTGTAAGGAAACGCTTTTCTTTTTTTTTTCCTCTTCTTTTCTTTTCTTTTTTCTTTTCTTTTCTCTTCCTCCTTCCCCTCCCCCTCCCCTTCCTTCTCCCCCTCCCCTTCTCCATCCTCCTCCTCCTCCTCCTCCTTCTTCTCCTCCTCCTCCTTCTTCCTCTGGTGTGACACTAAGGGGATGAAACCAGGGCTTTGCACATACTTTGCTAGTACTGTACCACTGAGGCGCATACACCCCTGCCCCCTTTTTTATTTTTTTTATTTTGAGACAGGGTCTTGCTAAGTTATGCAGGCTGCCTCTGGCCTAGCACCTGCAATCCCCCTGCCGTAGCCCCCTGAATCCCTGGGATTGCAGGCATACACCACCCTTCCTTGCTGTAAGGACAGTTCTTTGCGCTTGTTCTTTCCTGGCTCTGATATGTTCTGCTTCTCCAGCTCCCTGCTGAAAGCCAAGGAGACTTTCCATAATGCTGTCATTCATAGGTGTTCATGAAAGGAGGCTGTAAAAGTAAATATAAAAGGTTTACAGGAAGTGTTTATAGGAGTTTGAGGATCTTTCTGAGTCACGGTAGGAAAAAAAAGAAACATTTCAGATATGGTCGTATATAGATATTGCTTTTTCCCTCCTCCTGTCTTTCTGGCCTGTCCTGTATCCCTCTCCATATCCTGTAGACCAGCAGGGTGAGGGATAACCGTGCTGTCCTCATGGACCACTCAACACACCACTGTGGAGAACCAGCCCCACAAGTTGTCTCAGAGTTTGCAGTGATGCTCAACTTCCTCCTGCCTACTTGTCTGCTTTCCTGCCTCATGTTGATAGAACATCTAATGAATCTACACCGGATAGAAAGGGAAGGAGTACTGTCAGATTCTAGGGTTGAAAAAGGAATGCCATAAAAAAGCCATCCTTTATCTTCGGGCTTCTCAGCTGTTTGAAAGATTATCTCTTATGTTTGACTTTGTGTAAGTCCATAAGTACTGTCTACGTGTAGCTTCTCAGACCATTGTCTACTTGTGGAATAGCTACCAGGAAGCCTGACCTATGCACAGGGGAACCTTACCAGTTGCTAAGATGCAGAGAGCTCCCTCCTTCCTCTCCCTCCCCATTGACCCTGGCTCCCTTTGGATAGCAAGAGTTTTGTGTGATGGTCTTAGGAGAGGAGACTGACAGGAGATAGGATTTAAACATTCTTCTTCACATTGTCTCATAATTAGAAATTTCTTTTACACTCAAAGGAGTGTGCACTTGAATTATAATAAAGTCATAGGAGTGATTTTATGCTATCAATTTGAGCAGGGTTCTGGTCTCATATTCTGCAGTCACAAGGAGAAACAGATGTGTTCATCTTTTGGAAACTAGATGCCTCTGGACTCAAATCCAGTGATTGTCTTTCCTATAAGCATTGTTGTTGTTGTTGTTAGGTGCCGTGGAATCGAGTCCGACTTATATCAACCCTCATAGGGTTTTCAATGGCTGATTGTTTTGGGATTGCCTTGGGAGTGGGTTGTCACATCCTTCTCCCATTTTGCGGTGCTGGGAATTGAACTCGGGACCTCAGAGACTGCAGAGCAGCACTCTGCCAACTGAGCTGAATCCCAGCCCCTATAAGTGTTAATTTCTTCATTTTGGCATAGAAAAGAAAAAAATATACTTGTTCCACTAACTGAAGTCATATTTATCTGTTCTGATGCTGTATTATCCTATCTTGTAGAGCTAGAAGTATCCATGAAACTCCCACCATACACAAAATCCCCAAGAAGTTTATTTAGTGCTTTTGGCAGGAGGGCTAAAGGGAGAAGAACTAATGTTATTGATGTTCAAGGGAATGAATTTTCTGAATTATTTTTTAAAATTAGGTTTTAAATGGAGATTGGGATGCATTAAGAGAGACACAAGTGCCATCGACCTGGTGATCACTGTATCTTGAAGTAGATCCATAGTGATGGTCTGCTTGTGGAATATTCAGCTCTGTCCATCCCTCCATATGCTTCTCCAACTCCCATACCAAGTACTGGCCTCTGGGTTGGGGCACAAGCAGACCGGACCAACAGGGATGTATGTGCTGGGAAGCCTTTAGCCACCTCACCAAAGGGAAGAGGAGATGTTGGACTGAGCGAGGGCCCAGACTTGAGAGTCTGCCTTCAAAAGCCACATGGTGAACAGGCCTGTTTGCTGATTATTAGGAGGCAAATGAGCTGTGTCCTGTGCAGTGTCAACATAGCCCCTAAGCGCCTGGCTGGTGCTTGTCCTGGATAAACCATCTTCATTATGGTGCCTAGGAGGGTGAGAACTTGGTGTTCTACAGAGAAAGCCACAGGTGGAGATTTTGCATCCTCTGTGGAAGCCAACACAAGGTTAACCTCCTTCGCTACCTGCGGGGTGCAGAGAGAGATACACATGAGATGCTCTGGTTTTTTTGTCCACAGAGGACTGCCTCATAGCTTACCTTTAGTTAGACATGACCTAGCTGTATATGTCTACTTGAGTAGCAATGATAAGTTCTTATGCCCATGATACTGAGATGGTTGAAGGCATTCCATGTGAAAGGAGAGAAAAAAGATGAGTAAAAAAATATTTTATAATGGAACTAGGTATGAGAATAGGCATCTGAGTTTTTAATCCAAGAAAAAGCATTTAATGACTACAAATGACTGTAGCCCTATGGCATCCTGTCCTGTCAGATCTCGGAAGCTAAGCAGGGTTAGGCCTGGTTAGTACCCGGATGGGAGACCGCCTGGGAACACCAGAAGCTGTAGGCTTGGGAGAAGGACCTGGCAACCCACTCCCAAACATCAATCTACCATTGAAAACCCTATGAACAGCAGAGAAGCACTGACAATAGTGTTTCGCCTATTGTATGTAGGGTCGCTATGAGTCGGATACTGACTCAACAACACCTAACAACAACAACAGTGGAATCCCTCCTGCACGTAGGAAGATAGTTCTCAAACGTAAGCATGCATCAGAGTCCCATGGAGGGTGTGGCCCTCTGAGACTGCTGGGCCCTACCTCCAGAGTTTCTGGTTGAGAAAGCCTGGGGCAGGGCCTGAGAATTTGCTCCGCTAACAAGTTCTCAGGTGCTGCCAGTCGCAGGCCACAATCGTCTAGGTCTAGGTTCTAGAGAAGAAAGAAGCACCATGGCACTTCCCATCTCTGGAGCATCTGCAGGACCAAGCTGAGGGGGGCGTGAGTTGCCATACTGTAGACTTTTAATCATGCCTCACAAAGGAGAAGGAAGGATTTGAGGGCTAGCACCCCTAGAACATGAGTACAATATCAACTTCATCATCAACCCTATTGCTAGGACCTATAGAGGCCAGTGTGCTGTATTTTCTGAAATAGTGAGGAGAGAAACCAGGGTAAGCATTGCTTTTTTGTGTCTTTCTATACTGAAGTAAGTGTATTTAACCAGTAGTCTTTCTTGATGTCTGGTAGCTTGGACATTCTGGTAAACCAAGACATCAGATGTGAGGGCAGTACTTTATTTTGTTACTACAGAAGGGGAAATTTTAAGAATATATATGGTAACCTGCAAAGATTTCTCCAAAGGAAGGCATTTGGTTTAAAGCCCAAACCATTACATACCCCCGCCCCTCTCTCTCTCTCTTCTTCAGGAAAGCAAAGTCAAGATTGGGAATAGTGTTTGCTATTGCATTTCCTAATTCCTTCCTTCCATTGTTGTTATTGTTGTTATTAGGTGCTGTTGAGTCCATGTCTTATTCATAGTGATCCTATGTACAATAGATGAAACACTATTGTCAGTGCTTCTCTGCTATTCATAGGGTTTTTAGTGGCTGATTTTTGGGAGTGGGTTGCCAGGTCCTTCTCCCAAGTCTACAGCACCTGGTGTTCCCAGGCAGTTTCCCATGTGAGTACTAACCAGGCCTGATCCTGCTTAGATTCCCAGATTTGATGGGATCAGATACCACAGTGGTATGGCTGCAGGTGAGGTGTAGCCCAGGCTGGCCTCAAACTCATGATCCTTCCACCTCATCCTCTTCAGAAAGTTGATTACCAGCTTGCACCACTACAGATGGCACTTCTGTTAGTGACAACTAAAGTTCTACTTGTTTGTATTTTCTTCTCCTTAATATGTTAGCAGTTGTTGTCAGATGCCTTTGAGTTGGGTCGAACCCAGGTCCTCAGAGAGTGCAGAGCAGCATTCTACCAACTGAGCTAATCCCCAGCCTGTGTTAACAGTAGTGATTCTTTATTCCAGTCCCCAAAAGGGAAAAACAAAGAGATCAACAAGGATGCTGATGGAAGTGTGAACAGGAAGTGAAATGATGCTTCTGGGGCTTCTAGTTTTACTGCTGATACCTGATTTTTCAAGATAATCTGAAGAACATTTCATCACGTTTGACTGTGTGGCAGAAGAACATCAAACATTTTTTTTTCTTCCCCTACGTTTTCTTGGAATCATAAAATGTTATTAGTTTGAGTACTTAGCAGCTGAGGTGTGGCATATTATTTGGAGCTTCATTTTTCATCCAATTATAGAAAGCCTCGCAGCACTAAATAAAAATGTCACCATGTAAAATGTAAAGGCTTTCTGTCACAAATGTTTTTAAAAATTCATGAAGGGCTGAAGATTTGATTTATCTTATCCTCTTTCTGTGATTTATTCATATTTAATGTTAGTTTCAACGTTTGAAGCACGAACAACCTTTCCAAATTAAAAATTGTGGTGAATCAGTTTTATTTGAAGAAAAATTCCACCATGCCAGTTTTTGAATTATGCAGCTCATTTGTCTTCGTCTGTTCAAGGGGCAGATGTTTGGTTTTCCCAGTGGCTAGAATTCTTGCTGGTGAAGCCATTCATTGTTGGGGAACTTGATTTAGGCAGCTACTTGGTTGTGATAGCTATTTCTCTAGTATCAATCAATTTCCTCATGAATTGATCATGGTCACGTGAGGGCAGTGGCAAAGGAGAAGAGTGGGAACAGCCCTCAATTCTGGGAACACTGGGTTGGTTTGATTGTATATTTGTTTTTAATTTCGAGCTGCTGAGTAGCCTATGTTTTCAGGAACATCTTTAGGCAGAGATAGTATCTAGTCTTCTCTATGTGTGGTTCATAGGTAATAAATGTTAATAGAATTATCTTTGAATAAGGAAAGGAAATAAGCTCAAACCAAAGTCATAGTCTTTTTTTTAAAACTGGTCGATAGATCCATAGGATCTGGAGCATTGGGCCATGACAAGGCCCTGGAGGTAAAGGACTGGTGAGGATGGAGCTGTGGACTCTCCCTGCTTTTATTTTGGGGGCAAGTAGACCCATCTTAGAGGACAAAAGTTTACTTGCTCATACCCCATGAAGCAAGTGGAATCTTAGATGGCAAGGAAGAGTCACAATAAGGCCCAGTTACTCTGCACACCCTGGCTTCTGCTTTCCCATCCACCAGCCCCTCCGCTATCTGTCCTTCTAACCCTCCATCTCTGTAGCCCATCCTGTTGTTTCCTCCCTCTAATTTCCATTCTTCTACCCTGCAGTTGCTGTGGAGCACCTCCACTGGGCCGGATACTGTGCCTCTGGAGATTTAGTCAGCTTCTCAGAAAATGAAGGGAACTGTACCTGTTTTCTCTGATTAAAGTAATAAACCTTTTAAGACTGTCAAGGAAGAAAGAAAATACAAGATACTGAGTGTCTTCAAGGATAAAGCCTTTTTTATTTAGTTTCCTCCTTGTTTGTCACAGAGGGTCAGATCTATAAAAGAGTGGCAGTTAATACACAGAGAAGTGTGTGAACTTAAGGGGGTGCTTTTTAGAATCACTTTGAAGTATTTTGTCAGTATGATCTTGATTTTCTTCCTTTGCTTAATGAAAAGACTCATCTTGATGTGTAAAATCCTATTTTTTCCCTTTAGACTATTGGGAAGAAGTTACCTCCACCTACGGCAACTCCAGAGCCATTGAAAACAGAAATGGACAGCAGGACAAAGAGTAAGTTTTCTTATTTTAAAAACTCTTTAATCTAATCTTGACAGCTTTATCAAACACATCAGAAAAATGCACACCAATGTGGTTCATTAGATCCCCCTGAGGAGAGGGGCAGCTCAAGTGAGCTTTAGAACTCTTGTTTTTCCCCATATGGAACATAGTTCTTTCCTGCCATATGTATCTCACTCCTGTGCAGAAGTAAGGTTGATGCATGTATAGAAAGACTACTCTGCAAAGTTTAGGTGGCAGAAAGATTCAAGAGAATGTCTTAACCATTTTCAGCCTAACCATTCAGCCAATACTCCTCACCTTTGACTTCCTACCAGCCTCCTTGACACACCTCTGCTTAAATACCTCCAGATACTTCTTTAACATCTGCAGACAAGGCCACTTGATTTTTTGGGAAGGTTTAGGTGAGTGGGTGGAGGGGATTAGTTGTTTTAGAACATTTCTAGTCAATCCAAATATCATGTGGGCCACATGTGTAATTTTAAAATTTTCTAGTGGCCACATTAAAAAAGACACTTGAACTTAATTTTAATGTATTTTATCTAAATCAGTGTATCTAAATATTATCTTTTCAACATGTAACCTATATAAAATTATTAAATGAGTTATTTTCATTCTCTTTTTTCATAGGATATGTCTTCACAATCCTATGTGTATTTTATAGGTATGGCATCTCTTCATTTGGATAGCGACATTTTGAATCTGAGTAGCCACATATGCCTCATTGTGACTATATTGGACGGTGTAGTTTAAAAGTAGTTCTGGGGCCTGAGATGGGTTTCCCAGTCCTGGAAATGAGCATAGTTGCAAATGCTTAGCTCCCTTAAGCATGTGGGGGAACACTGGCTCCACCCCATGACTCATTCAGGCCTACAAATATCTATTAACAGCATGCATGTACCTGACTCTCTAGAAGCATCATGGTGGGGGAATGGGTTACTAGTGAAGAATGGATTTACAAAGGCTGGGTGGAATATTTTGCCTTAAGAGTCCTAGGAGAACTAATTCTTATTAGCCAGCAATGTGACGGTGGACAAATAATTGGATTTATCTGGTCATCTTCTTCATTGCCTACATTGTCTATGAAGTCAGAGGGTTGTACTAGACAAAAATCCTGAGATGTCTCCCAGTATCTTTATCGTCTGGTTCAATTCTGAAAGCTTTAGGACTCAGAATGAAAGGCTTTTGCATTCAAAGCATTGAGCAGCAGACGAGAGAGACAAAAGGAAGATATAAACAATTCAGTGAGAACATGAGATGTTGTTTGGTATAGTTAATATGCTGACAAGTATCAGGCAATGAAGGAGAATTATCACTGTCAGTGAAGTCTTGAAGGATGTTTACTGGCAGTCATTTTTCATGGACACCAGGGCAGGAATTTTTATAGTTCAATCTCACCCTACACACTCCCTCTGGTTTTCCTTGCCAAGAGCAAATTCTAGGGTAATTGTTCCCCCATAATTTCCACTTATTGGCACCCTTGTTGTTGTTAGGTGCCATCAAGTCTGGTCCAACTTGTAGTGACCGTCATAGGATTTTCAGCAGCTGATTGTTTTGGGATTGCCATGTCTTTCTCCTGTATTAGCACCCTAGTCTGCTAAAAATCCCCCTTTGCTTGGACCATTTCCCTGTCTTTGGATTTTGATGCCACGTTGGTATTCAGATGGAAGGTGCAGAGTGTGGAGCAACTATTAGAAATGACCCCAAGCTTGGGATCCCAGCAGCTTCCTTCTTTCTTCCTTCTGGTCTCAAGGCAAACTTATGACAAAACTTGCCCAGCAGTACAGAGGAGGGCAGCTCCTTCTTGCACAGCTGTCTCCTTAGCATGCTCAACTAACTACAAGCTCCCCTCACCACCAGAGTTCTGAAGATTTAAAAATGTTCATGTGAGTTGATATATTCTGGGTCAAAGTAAAACTCGGCTGATGAGGATTTATTTAAACAACTAGCATCATCCCCACTCCCACCCCCAACAAACAAAAGGCTTTATGATATTGAAATTCATCAGAAACTCATGCTGGGGGACAGATTGGCATAATTTTCATAATAAGAGGAAAACTGTCTAAATATTCATAATGAAGTGCCCTGAGGTGCCTCCAGCTCACCACATCTGGAGTTTCCCTCTTTCTTATTACAGTTGATGCTGATTTGTAGGCTCTGTGGGATAGCAAAATAGCCCAAAGAAAGGGCTATTTAATATCTTTCTGAACTAATAGTTTAGTCTTACAGACTCAGAAGACAAGTGAACAGGCAGGTTTGGAAAATACAAGTTCTTAACAGAGTTTGTACAAGGGCAGATTGTTATTGTTATTGTTGTTAGGTGCCATCAAACTGTGTCTGACTCATAGCAACCCTCATAGGGTTTTCAGTGGCTGATTGTTTCGGGATTGCCTCAGGAATAGATTGCCATGTCCTTCTCCCATTTTTTGCGGTGCTGGGAATCGAACCCGGGCCCTCAGAGACTGTTGAGCAGCACTCTCCCAGCTGAGCAAAATCCCAGTCCCATAAGGGCAGATTAGGCTTCTGAATTATTATGACTGGAGGATAAAGGCTAAGTTTTCCCTGTCAAACTTCATTCACTTCATAACTGGACATTTGTACCGCTTCCGTGAGGTCTGTTCATTGACTTGCTTCTTAGGAGTTGTAGTCCGTGATGGTGACACATGGCACCTTGTTGCTATCATTACATCATTTGTCCCTCTGAGTGAAGTATATATCTTCTACTTGATATCCTCATCATATAACCTAGAAAAGTGCCAGGGACTCAGTGGGCACATGGTAAATGGAGGTGAACTAATGGAGAATTTTAAATGATTTATGACTTATTGAGCTCTAAATTGGATGGGGACTTTTAAAAGCTATTACCCATGGGTCCTCTTTTCCAAGCATACAGTCACCAGGAGGGAAGGAAACGTTAATTTATGTAAGACCAACTTTCAGGGTCTTCAAGTTTCTGAGTAGTTAGCAGTGATTGTTGCCTTTCCTTGGGGCTTGACAGACTCTTTATTTGTTTTAGCCACTGCTTTAACCCAGTCAGCCTAAAACCACCAAGGTCAAAACTATAGTCTGAAAAAGTCAAAGTCAAGTTTACTGGCTCATTGCAGTGGAGGAGAAAGTATAGCAGGGTATTTGTGAATACCACACCAAATTAAAAAAAAAAGTAGTTACAGCTTCTGGGGAGGGATGGACTTCAGTGAAATTTCAATGAAGCAGTGCTTTGAGAGACACAAAAGAAGCAGGGCTGGGAGGCTAGGGGTCAGCATCAGGTCTGGCCTGCAAGGTGGACCAAGGTCCAATTTCTTCGGCAGCTACCAAGTTAAGGTAGGTGTGCAGGATTCTGTTTGGAGACCCCTTAAGTGGGTTTTCTACTTGTGCTGGCAATCAAGGGTACTTGTTTGGGTCAAGGTTGCTTCTCTTAATTCCTCCAGGCAAAACTAGAATGTTTCATTCTTGCTGACACAATTTTTACGAAGTAGTTTGTGATAGTCTGTGGTTTTAGAGGGCAAAGTTTCTTAGGGAGTAAGAAAGCGGTAGTCCCTCAAGGAGGAGGGTTGTTACTTTCCAGCTGAAGTACAAGCTTGGGAGAAATGGTTGCCTGTTCACTTTGTGGTCAGCCTCACCTGTATCTGTTTCCCCCTGTGTGATGGCATGGCACATTGTTACCCTCTCAGTCCTGACTCATTGTTGCTTTCTCACCAGGTTTAAAGATGGAGAGAGAAGGCTCAACTCCCTTGTGTGGCCTTTTTCTTAGCCTCACTACCTGCATCCAGAAACTCTTTGACCTTATTTTTCTAGGCTGAGTGTTTTTTCTCAGGTATCCTCCTCAAAGCTCACTCATTCTTGGGCCTGGGGATTTGGACATATCCAATATGAAATGTGTTTCCTACTCTTTGGTGCCTCTCATGCCTGACATGCACTGAGTGCTCCCAACAGAAACCTGCTATCTGGATTCAGACTGAGGACCTTCCTGTGAGGGTGCCCAGCTACCCAGATTGCTTAAGATCTGCATTTCAAATACAGTCCTCTTGGATAAGGAAGACTTTATGTTTTCCTCCTGGGTAGTCTTTCTCCCAAAGAGTCTCTGAGCTTCTTGTCAGCTGTGCAGAAGAAACTGCCATTGAGAGAAGCAAGGAATCAGCCTCTGCTCTGTAGTAAAAAACACAAAGGCTTTGCTTCTCATATCTTTATTTCTCCTTTTTAAAAGTCAGAGAGTAATACTCATAAAATAATTTCAAAATCAAATTCCCAGCTGCTTCTAAAGCCAAAGGCAGTTGTTTGATTTGAAGTTCTAGTCAGCATCTTCTTAAAGGAAGCTGCAGGGTTGGAGTTGATGATCATAGTGGTGTACATACTGGGTTTCATTTCCCTGTCTGAATTTAAGTGCAGACCAGGGTGGTACTGTCATTTGGGCCTGATCATTCTCTGTTGTGGGGACCATCCTGAGTGCACTACAAAGTATTTAGCAATATCCTTGGTCTGTATCCAGTAGATTTTGGTAGCACCTATGACCCTAGTTATAACAAACAAAAATGTCTCAAGGTATTTCCAGTGTCCTTTGGGGAGCTTGTCTTAGTCCATTCTGTGCTATGATAACAGAATACCACAGCCTGGGCAGTTTATAAATGATCGAAATCTATTTGGCTCATCATTTGGGAGGTTGGGAATCCAAGATCAAGGGGCTACATCTGGTGAGGGCCTTCCTACTATGTTACCACGTAGTAGGAAGCATTGCACAGGCCAGAAAGAACAAGATATTGAATTCTCAGCCTCAAGAACTTTTATAATCAGCATTAATCCATTCATGAGACTGGAATTCTTGTTATCCAAACACCTCCCATTAGGTCCCATCTCCCAACATTGGTACATTGGGGATTAACTTTCCAATACATGAACTTTGAGGGACATGTTCAAACCATAGCAGAACCCCTGTTTTGAACTACTCAGGTAGTAAGTTCTACTAGGGCACTGCTGCAACCCTGCTGCCTGATGCACAGTGGACACTCAGTCATTACTTATTGAATAAATGGCAAGCCTAGTGTGTGTTTTCCTCTCTCCCATTAGCCCTAGATGCTCAGAATCTGACCTAGAAGTGGAGTGCTTGTCTAAATCTCGCATGCGGCACACTCAACCCCAGTACCATGACCACACTGGTCTCCTCTCTCAGTCCTTGCCATTGCTAGGCTCCTTCCTAGCACTGGGTCTTGGCTAATGCCCATTGCTAGGCAATGGTTCTCACAGTATGTTCCCAGAACCAGCAAGGTAGCCCATCACCTGGGAACCTTGTTAGGAATGCAAATCCCCAGGCCCTGCCCCAACACTACCCAATCAGAATCCCAGCGGGGTAGGGCCTAGCAATCTTTTTTTTTTTTTTTTGGAAACCTCCCATCTGGTACTAATACCCACTCAAGTATGAGAACCAGGAGCCGAGACAAGGGCTTTTGTTTCCTTCAGTACTTGAGGATTGTGCATGCTAGGCAAGTTGTCTACCACTGAGTGGCACCGCCAGCCCCGTTTGAATTTTTTTTTTTTATTTTGATACAGGCCCTTGCTAAATTGCACAGGCTGTCTCTGGCCTCAAACCTATACGGGTCTGTGTGTACAGGCAATCCTCCTGCCTCAGCCTCCCAAGGTGCTGAGATTACAGATGTGTACCGTGGATTCCTGGAGAGACCAGAGTGCTTGTTTAGTAGGTAGATTCCTGGCCCCACCTTAGACTTGAAAATTCAGATCTCCAGGAAAGGGATCTAGAAAGCTACAGAATAAAGAGGTGTGCTGCACAATTCTTATCATCAGGAATGGTTGAGAAGCACACCCCAGTCTTGCTCCTCTGGTCAGGGTCCTAGAATGTTATATAAAAGCCATTGTCATGTTAATCCTCTAAGACAAGATTGTGAGTTTCTGATTTTGGAAGTTATTTTCCCATTTCTGACATTCTGATGTGCTCATTCTCTCCACATTCTTGCCTTTTGAGAACTGTATGTATACATGCCTCATTTCCTCTACTTGATTATAAGCTCCCTGGCAACCAGATGGCAGCTTTATTTACCATATTCTGTTGTCCCCACAACACAATAGAAGTCCACACCCTTACATGAAGTTCTAAACTACAGAAAGCTCTGAAAATGGAAAGGTTTTAATGCTCATTAAGTGATAAGACTTGTTCTGGACTGACATGTATCTGTTTATAGTATTTATTCATCTCATGGGGGGTGACCAGTCATCCATTTACTGCAGAATTTTAGTGGTTGGGTGCAGCCCCTGATCTCTGCTGGGGATGTTACATATTATATGGTATATGCAGTCTATTTCCTTTTTAGAATCGAACAATTCTGTCCCCAGGGGTTGTGTTTAGGAATTACAAACTAGTTGTGTCTCAGATAATATTTATCAGTTAAATGGGAGAATTTCTGTTTATCTTGTTGGTGAAATTACACACCATTGAGCTTGATATTTTTGTTGTATTGTTCCAAAGGAAAAGAAAAGTCCAGTTCTAGGAGTAGCTGGTTTCTTTCTACCACTGCCGAAAGCTCTGAAAGGCTTCCTACCAGATGCTGACTGTGGCACATGGGTTGTGATCTTGCTATACTAAAATTGAGCACAGAGAGTTTTTCTAGATTAAGTGATATTTCCTTGTGTATATGTATTCAGCTTGCTGATATGTTTAGTCTCTGTTTCTACTTGTATATTTTTAATCTGAGGACTTTTTGCTTATATATCTTAAGTTTGTTTTTTATTGAATAGATTATAAAACTGGCTGCAGGGAGTCATGTGAGGTTAGCATGTGAGTTCAATTCCTTTAACAGTCTGCTTTTAATATCATGTAAATTTTTAAAGTCTAGAAATTGAAATAATGTTTTCTGGGATGTGTGAATCATGATAACTTCTTAGTAATTTTAAATTGAGCAAGTTTCTTCAATTTTGAAAGCTGGTAAATAGTACAGGGGCTCTGGGTCTGGGAGCTAGGTAATGATGTCAGGGTCCTTGAACAATCTAATATTATACACATTTTCTCAACCCGTTTGGATGTGTTTTTATGTTTTATTTTGTTTTGATTAATTTCTGGGAAGAGCCATTTATTTTTTAAAATCAAATTCTTTAAGGACTCTAAGACAAAAAAGCTGAAGAACCCAGTCAGGATTTTAGACTGATATTGATTCATTAGTATTTTCAATCTTTCTAAAGAAAACATAGAGACAAATTCATCTTAATCACTGGACAAATTGTACCTTTATTTCTTTATGTGTATGTATATGTTCATTCCTACTTGATCTCAGACAAATTAAATCCATCTAATTGATGAATGTGCCTGTAGCTGTAGCCCTGTGGCATCCGATCCTGTCAGATCTCGGAAGCTAAGCAGGGTCGGGCCTGGTTAGTACCTGGATGGGAGACCGCCTGGGAACACCAGAAGCTGTAGGCTTGGGAGAAGAACCTGGCAACCCCCTCCCAAAAATCAATCTGCCATTAAAAACCCTATGAACAGCAGAGAAGCACTGACAATAGTGTTTCCCCTGTTGTACAGAGGGTCGCTATGAGTCAGATACCGACTCGACGGCACCTAACAACAACAACAACAATTGATGAATAGATGGAAAATGCCTGCCTTCAAAAATGAATTTCACTCCTTTCCTCTCCATCTCTGTCTGCTACTCATTTAAAATTTATAATCTTCCCACATCCAAAAAGGATTTAGAATTATATTCTTCTTTTAAGACATATCAGATACCTTCCCTTTTGTGAACTTTTTCCTGCCTGCACATAATCTTGCCTTTCTCTTGAAATACCATGATATTCTATCATAGTGAATTATGTCTGTCTGCCTTTTTTTTTGGGTCACTCTCCTCCCCTTGCTTTTCTCTAGGCATTAGATTGCCAATTCCATGCAAGGATAGGAAGGAATGGTTGGACTTGTATATCATAGACCCAGGCCCAAGAACTGGCAGTATCTCTTTCATGGTGGTGGCACAATAAATATTTGTAGTGAAATAGGGAATAATATCTATAAAATTAAAACCACAGTCTCAGAGTTAATAACTTTTTGCATATACATTTATTTTTGAGTGTCTTACCATCACTAGTACATCCAAACCAGTATATCTTTATTTTACAATATTACTGAATTAAGGCTCAAATGCTGTATAAGTAAAACTAAAATCTTATTTTAAATTTTATCACGATAAGCCAGGGACAGTGGCTAATGCCTGTAATCACAGAGACTTGGGAGGTGTAGGCAGGAAATGGCAGGTTTGAGGCCAGAGGCAGCCTGTGTAACTTAGTGAGACCCTGTCTCAAGATAAAAAATAAAAAAAGAACTGAGGATATAGCTCAGTGGTAGAACACTTGTAAAGTATGTGCAAGGCCCAACCCCCAAGTATCACTAAATTAATTAATTAATTAATTAATTAATCAATCAATCATGGTGAAGTATGAGGCTGCTGGCTGCCATGTTTGGTCAGGAGGTCTGGGTGGTAGTACTTGTGAATAGAGTCATGAAGTGTCAGTGGTGGCAGGAACTTGGGTCTAGCTCAGTGTGCTCCTTGGAGCCCCCAGAACATCACTGACATATTTTTGAGGACTTGAGTGGGAGACAGGATAGTGCTGCTCTCTTATCAGAACAGCTATTTTTAATTGTTTAAAATTTGAGATTTGGAGTAAGTTTAAATTTGCTAAAATTGTTTTGCTGGAGTTAACGAAACCCTTCCATGGCTCCTCCTTAGATGGTCCCTGTTTTTACACCTGAGGGCACAGTGTTCATCCAGAGCTATAGTGTGACTGCCTAAGGTCACATGCTCCAGAAAACCCAGCTAAGACTGAGCCCAGTTCTGACTATCCTGACTCCTGATCCAGAATCCTCTTCTCCTACTTCTGTCTTTCATGTGTTCTACCACCTTATAGATACCATTTAAGAATCATCAAGGAACAAATGAGAGCTATGCATCAAGTTCTGGAGATAGAGAGAGGGGTGAGACATGCAGTGGCCACCTGCTTCATGGAGAGCGGTAGTAGGTAGTGGCTATACCACCACTATCTCCTCTTTTTATCTAAAAGTGATGCTTTCCAGATAATTCTGTGTCTAATGTCTCTCACACAAAACCATGTTGCTGCATTGTAGAAATACTCTAAAACTAGATTATGATAAGGGTCACATAACTGTATAAATATTTGAAAGCATATTTGACCATACAGTTGAAATGGGTGCATTTTACAGTATAAAAATTATATTAAACCTGCTGGAGACATCTGCCCTCCTTAGTTTATAGGAAAACTTGTAAGCATAAAACAAACTGGTCCTATAAAACATTTTAAAGGCATGCTGGTGCTTTCTTAGCACTATTTTCCCACTCTGTTGATTACAAGTCAACTCCATAGTCATTTATGGACCTTCCTACTATGGGCCATGCCCTGAAAAAGCAAGGGGAGACCAATGTTAAAATGTTTAAAGGGGAGACCAATGTTAAAATGTTTAACTTTTTCCCTCCTTTGAGTACATAACTGTGTGGATTTAGGAGTATGGTCTTCATGGGAGTTAGAACTAATAGCCCTCAGCACAGGTTAATGAGCAAAAGCCTTCAGAGACTCAGAGAATCTAAGATAGAAGGTTTCCAACACTAGTAACTGATATCTTCAAGTCACTGGACAAAGAACAAAAACATTTTCACATAAGTGATTCCTTCCTCCTCCCCCTCCCCCTTTTGTCTCCCTCTGCCTGACATATCACAACCCTATACCAATGTGCCTGTATTAGGGATTTTTAATTGCTTTTATTTTATATGTCATTCTCTTCAATTGATGAGATGTTCACCAACATAAAGCAATGCATGTCAGTGGTATAAACTGTACTAGGGCCAATATAATTAATATGTATTTATATAGCTCTATGTTATGATCTGTGTACAGGAACTGGCCTAAGTCTTGAGAAATATCTAAGGGTATGCTGAGCCATTAGATTTGTTGACTTTGAGGGAGAATAACAAATATCTACTTTGTTGTTGTTAGGTGCTGTGGAGTCAGGTCCGACTCATAGCAACCCAACATGCAACAGAATGAAACACTCTCCAACACTATGCCACTGCTTCCTTGCAATGCATAGGGTTTTCAATGGCTGATTGTGCTGAGATTGCTTCAAGAGTGGGCTGCTATATTTCTCTCCCATTTTGTGGTGCTGGGGATTGAGCCCAGGGCCTGAGAGATTGCAAAGCAGCACTCTACCAACTGGACTAAGCCCCAGCCAAAAAACATACTTTAGTAGATACTACTTCTCTTGATGGGAGACGGACCAGGCAACCCACTCCCCAAAATCAATCTGCCATTGAAAACCCTAAGAACAACAGAGAAGCACAGACAATAGTGTTTCATCTGTTGTAGGTAGGGTTGCTATGAGTCGGATACTGACTTGACAGCACCTAACAACAATAATTCTCTTGACTTTCTCTTTCCACCTTCTGTCCTGAGTCACAAAAGCTCACTTTGCCAAGTCTTCATTTTCCAAATACCTTACAAATGTTTCCACTGTCTTCTTTATTGGTGCTTTTGTATAAATAGAGAAAAATTAACATCAGACTTTTAAAAGCATCAAATTCAGGACATACTTGAATTGGTTTTGAGTTGTTGTTAGGTGCCATTGAGTCGGTATCCAACTCATAGCGACCCTCATAGGGTTTTCAATGGCTGTTCTGGGATTGCCTTGGGAGTGGATTGCCAGGTCCTTCTCCCATTTTTGGGGTGCTGGGAATAGAACTCGGGACCTCAGAGACTGCAGCGCAGCACTCTACCAACTGAGCTAAATCCCAGCCTGCTGGTTTTGAGTAGCCTTAGTATTTTTCCCTCTTTGTTGAGTGCTGTGCATTTCTTTGCTAGTGAACAGCCCCTTTGATGAATAAGCAGGTTCTCACAGTCCATGGGGCATATGTGAACAAATTCACCCCCTCCCATACACGTGTGCATAATGAATATTCTGTATGTTGGTTATTTGTGGTTGACATGTGTTCACATACAAATGCATCAACATTTCTCTCTGAAGACATACCATAATAAGATAATTTTTCCTCGTTCTATGTACCACATTGTCTTTGGTTATTTTTTTGTGGTACTGGGGGGTTGAACCCAGGACCTTGGGGCATACTTTGCAAATGCTCTACCACTGAGCTGCACACCCAGCCCCCTTTTAAAAATTTTTTATCTTGATACAGGGTCTCACTAACTTATGCAGACTGCCTCTGACCTCAAATTCACATTCCTCCTGCCTCTACCTCTCTAGTTCCTAAGATTATAAGCATACACCACTGCGCCCAGCTACCATGTTGTCTTTGTAACATATATAAAGACCTTGTTTCTGATCTTGTAGTGTGTAGAAGGCAGTAAGAAAAATATTAAGTGTTTTGCTCTTTGAAGACATCTGCTTATGCACGCACCTGGAGAGTGTGTGTCTGCTTTCCTGAGACCAAAGACACCTTTTTGCTTTTCTAGATGAGAACAGCAAAACAGTAAATGGCATTTCATGATGTTATACCATTTGTGAGAGGAGAAATGTGGAAAATAAATATGCACAAGCCCACAGTGAGTGCCCTGAGGTAGTTTTCTGAGGGTGACCCTTTCTTTATGTAGCTGTAACATCCTGCCTGGTGAGCGTGCCTTTCTGTGAAGTTAATGTGATAGACACCACCTTCTCCTGGGCCAGCTCATTAGATAAAGTGCCTTAAAGGTTGTATTTTCTTTTCTTCTTACAGCCAAGGATTACTGCAAAGTAATATTTCCATATGAGGCACAGAATGACGATGAATTGACAATCAAGGAAGGAGATATCGTGACTCTCATCAATAAGGTAAACAAAGGTTCTCTTCTGCCTTCTAAACTATGAAGTACTTCAGAGGGTCCACAACTTTATGTTAGCCTTTTTTTTCTTTTTCTTTTTCCTTTTCTTTTCTTTTCTTTTCTTTCTTTCTTTCTTTCTTTCTTTCTTTTTTTTGAGACAGGGTTTTACTATGTATCCCAGGCTGGCTTTGAACTTACTGTGTAGCCCAGGGTGGCCTTGAATTTGAGATCCTCCTGCCTCAGCCTCCCAAGTGCTGGGATCACAGGTATGCCACCACACTTGGCTTACTTTAGCCCTCAAAACACCTGGTTTTCATGGTTCTGAACTTGTGCAGAATAATTTGCACCTTTCCTTTTGATCAGGCTAAGTCCAGGTAAAGGAATGAACTTGAGGATCAAATAGATTTCTGTATATCATGAGGCCCACTGCAGATTTACATGGCCCTGAAGAAAAGTCTGTCCCAGAGAGAATAAACCAGAAGGCAGCCTGCTTGGCTGCAGATTCTGCCCTCCACAGCAGCCAGGCTACAAAGCTCTGTCATGAGGGACCCAAGGAAGGGCTTAAAAAGGCTGGCCATGCCTCACGGATAGCAAATGCTTAAAGAATATTTGCTGTTCAGATCAAACACAGGTAGGGTGCCTGAGAGAATTTTGCTTGTCTTGTTTAGGCTAAAAAGGTTGGATGATTTTATTACCATTACAACCAGAGCTCTGTAAACACCGGGTGAACTATAAAATCTATGTGAAGCAATGCCATTTTCCAAGGTCTTGACCACATACTATTTCTGCTTTCATGCAATGCTACTCAAGTGGTTCCTAGGACATATGGCCTTTTCTCTGAAGTACAAGGTTTTTATTCTGGTTGAATAAGATGAAAAGCCAAGCAGTCTTTAACCCTTTTGTTACTGGGGAGCATGGGTAGGCAGGTCCAGACCACGGATCTGGGAATCTGGCAGCAAAACCTTGGTCCTTGTATTTGGCGTATAAAAGAATTTATCCCCAACAAAAAAGTTACAATAGAGAGTATTGTTGTTGTTGTTAGGTGCCGTGGAGTTGGTATCTGACTCATAGTGACCCTGCGTACAATAGGCGAAACACTTTGTCAGTGTTTCTCTGCTGTTCATAGGGTTTTCAATGGCAGATTAATTTTGGGAGTGGGTTGCCGGGTCCGTCTCCCAAGCCTACAGCACCTGGTGTTCCCAGGAGGTCTCCCATCCAAGTACTAACCAGGCCTGACCCTGCTTAGCTTCCGAGATCTGACGGGATTGTATGCCACAGGGCTATGGCTGCAGGCAATAGATAGTATAGAATAGGTTTATTAAAGATAATACACCTTTCAGGAATAAATACAGGGAAAATTGAGGCACCTGGGGAAGGTTAGGTAAATATGAAAATTGAAAAACCTGTATTCCTTGGGTGAATTGGCATAAGTCCATTTCTATTCCACAGGGGAAGGTAAAGAAGCCAGAGAACAGGTGAGTAGAGCAGGCTTTTAGAAGGAAAAGTGCCTTGGACAGACAGAGAAGATGATGGGCCCAAGAGAAAGGAGAGGTGTGCACCATGGTTGCTGGAAAGAGAAGAGTGGAGAGGAAGAAGAGAGAGCTTGTGGAGGAAGAGAGAGTAGGAGCATATTCCCTCTAGTTTTATTCAAACTAGGGCTCACCGAGTGTGACATCAGCCCTGGGTGCCCAGCTGTAGGCTCCTAGTGTGACCTGTGCTTAGGGTCTTTGTTTTGTAAATGGATCAATGGCTTGGATAGGGTGTGGGACCCATTTGATAATGTCCCTCCAATGTCTGCAGAGACGAAGGTGGCTTCTTCACCATGATGGAAAGGCAGGAGCCATTTTCAATCCCCCTTTCCTCTATGGTGGTGGTGGTGTTGTTAGGTGCCGTCAAGTGGTGTCTGACTCATAGTGACCCTCATAGGGTTTTCAATGGCTGATTGTTTTGAGATTGCCTCCAGAGTGGATTGCCACATCCTTCTCCTAATTTTGCAGTGGTGGGAATCAAACCCAGGACCTCTGAGACTGCAGATTGGTGCTCTACCAACTGAGTTAAATCCCAGCACCTTTCCCTCCACATTGCCTAATGCCTAAGCTTAGCTACCTAACACTTTGACTATGATCTGGACACATATGTCAAAAAGTGAGTGTGAACCGGGCAGAGTGGTGCACGCCTATAATCCCATCGACCCGGGAGACAGAGGCAGGAGGATCCCAAGTTTGAGACCAGAGGCAGTCTGTGTAATTTAGCAAGACCCTGTGTCAAAAAAGAAAAAGTAAAAAAAAAATGGGCTGAGGGTGCAGCTCAGTGGTACAGCACTTCAAAGCATGCAAGTGTAAGGCCCTCGGTTCAACCCCCAGTACTGCAAAAAGTGTGTACGAATTTGGCAGAAAATCAAGAAAGTGGTGGGAAAAGGTATTTTACAAACTCATATGCATTCCAATTACTTTGCTAATCATATTCTTATTTTGTTCATTATAATGAAGAGTTTCTGGAAATAAAATACTTTTTGTCATATATTTTGATTTGAAATTGGTAGTCAAAGAGTTAAGACATGGAAGATAGTTTTATTCTTGTATCTAGGTGACTGGCAGGGAACATGCTATTCCCTACACACAAGTGTGACTTAGAGCTCAGCATGGTCACCTGAGCTCTTACAGGGCTGGGGAGCATTGGCAGGCTGGAGGAAGGGGATAAGAGAGGAAGGGATTAGGATGGGGACTAGGCCCAGGGTCCCTGCCTGTGGCTATTACTGTGGGGGAGGGAACCTTGGTGTTGCCTTCCCTCATCCCCAGGCCTGTCCATAAAGTGATCAGTAGGATTTACCTTTATGATGAAGGGCTGTTACCTCTAAGAACTAGCTTTGGAGATTGTGTGTTTGAAGAGCCTAAGCCCAAAATATCAGAGAACTAAGGACTCCAGAGGTTAAGTAGCTGCTAAATGTCAGGTGAATTTTAGGGAGAGAACTGGCTCTTTCATGTACTGTGTATGAAAGTGGTTTGCTAAACAATGCCAGAGCTGTATACAGACACCCTTGTGGAATAGCAAATTATTCTCTGTTTTTCAGATTACCCAAGAACCCATCCATCTTTTTACCTATTAAATATTCTCCCCTTAAGTTATTTCAGTATAGCTCTGTGGGTGTTGAATGTGGCAGGAGGAAATGAAAGAAGGTAAAAGATGCTTTCTTCACTCTTGTCTGTAAGAAACAATTCTTCCTTTTTTTCTTTTTCTTTCTTTCTTTTTTTTTTTTTTTTTTTTTTTTTTTTTTTTTTTTTTTTTTTTTTTTTTTTTGAGTTACTGGGAATTTAACCCAGGCTTCACATATAAGGCAGACTCTCTACCACTGAGCTACATTCCTAGTCCTTTTTTATTTTGAGACAGGGTTTTGCTAAGTTCCCTAGGCTGGCCTTGAACTTGCTCTGTAGCCCAGGCTGGCCTCAATTCACAATCTTCCTGTGTCAGCCTTCCAAGTAGCTGGAATTACAGGTATGGGCTATGGGTGCCTGGCCAGTTCTTCCCTCGTTTATTTTTGTTTTTGTTTTTGTCTTTGCCACCTCTCCACTCCTCCTTGTACCAGACCTTCTTCAGGCTGCTTTCATATGCACAATGCATTTCCAATTTTTAATCAGACCTGTAACCAAACAACTGGGATCAGGAAGTTGTTAAATGTGCATGAAGCATAATGCAAATACTTTAAAAGTTAGCATTGATAATTAGTTTTAGTAATACAAGGAAAGAGAATTCTTTCCCCCCTATAATGATAAGCAACCAGAGAATTAAGTAGCTGCTGTTCTTTGCAGGGGCAGGGAGGGAATCACTGTCCTGTTTCTGTTGTGCTTTTAGAGGAGGGAAGCCTGTTTTTAATTGAAGTCCTGATGTGTCAATAATATTAAATAAGGTTTAAGAAAAGAAAAAAAACCCACTGTGCTTGATCTCCTACATCAACAGGTTGATTTCCACTTTAACACATTATATTGCAGTCCTTGCCATTTGAATAAATATTGTGATGAGAGCACATTCATCTCAATGATTTTGTCCCTAACTTTGCAGCCTGCCTTCCAGTCTGATAAAAAGAATCTGATTTGCCAGGTGCCATGGCAAATCCAGTGACTCAAGAAGCAGAGGCAGGAGGATGGCGAATTCGAGGCCCGAGGTAGCTTGCCTAACATAGAAAGACCCTGACTCAAAAATAAGAAAAAAATTAAAAAGGGCTGTGGTCGCAGCCCAGTGGTAGAGCACTTGCTAAGTATGTGCAAGGCCCTGAGATCAACCCTCAAGTACTGAAAAAAAAAAAAAAAAAGAATCTGATTTTTCTAAAGGCCTTGGTCAGAAAAGGAAGCAGTCCCAGCCATGCACTAGGGAATTGTAAACAGGCAGATGTGGCAGGCCTCTTTCAAGAGGGTCCCTGAGGGTTACATCCCATTTCTCTGATTTCATGGATTAATATGCTTCAAAGCAGTTTGATATTGCATTTGAAAAATGTGACATTGTCATGTCCCCGCACACACAGTGAAGGGACTACTTGCATACTGATCGTGCTCCTCAGGCCTAGAGGCCTAGAGCACACACAATGTTTTGACACTAAGTCCCAGGTCCCACCCTACCCCACCCCAAGTTGCCTTCCTATGCATGCAGGCAGAGCCCAGCCTCCTGGGCCTGATGAGCAGAAGCTGCACCTCCTTTTTCTCACCTGCTCCAGGGGCACCCCTTGGAGTGGCAAAGGATGCAGGGATGTTTTCCCCAGCTCCATTCACCCCTATCCACTTCAGCCTTAGACTCCCAGCCCCTTCTTTCTGTGATCCCCTAACAAGACCATGCTCATGTGACCCCTGTGCACCAGCCAAAGTCTTCAGCAGCTTTTCTTTCCCTTCTGGTAAAATCCAGACAGGAGAGGGTATGGACACTCCTTCCCCCAGGCCTTCTGGCCTTGGTCTATGTGGCTGTTCTGCAGGACTCGCTCCTGTATCCCCGTCCTGCTCATGTGTCTCATGGACCTAACCCTGAGCATGTATGTTCCTGCTGCCTGAGATGCCTTTGGCCTCCCCATGTGGCGCTTTTTTCTATAGCTAGTAACAGAGCAGCTCTCAACTCATACTGCTTGGCCCCTTATGAGCTTGTTGCTTAACAAAATCCCTTGTACAGGGTGTCGTGGTTCACACCTGTAATCCCAGGGACTCCTGGAGGCAGAAGAGTCAAGGTCAGAGGCAGCCTGTGTAATTTAGCAAGACTCTATCTCAAGATAAAATAAAGAAGGGGTTGGGGGTACAACCCAGTGGTGGAGCACTTGCAAAGTATGTGTAATGTAAGGCCCTGGATTCAACACCCAAGACCTACCAAAAAAAAAAAAAAAAAGATCTTTTGTGCTGGGAAATCAGATCTCTTGCTATCTGTACCAGTACTGATTTTATTTTTATTGCCATGAAATTCTTGCCATCCTTGGCCTAGCATTCCAGTTTGTTAGAAGCAGCGTATTAACAAGTCACGTCAGCTGCCAGCTCAGAGAAACCAAGATTTGAATCTCAGCTCCACAGTTTCTGGCTATCTGTCTTTGGGCATGTGACTTAACCTCTCTGAGGCTCAGCTTTCTCTGAGAACTTACTAAAACACTGTGTATAAAACGCCTCTTATAGGAATGGGTCTACCACTGGTACCCGTAATCCTGGGATTTCTCACCTCAACTTTGGCTGCTCTTTCTCAGACTTTAGAAATAGGAATGAAGGGCTCTTGTGTCTGGACCCAGTTTGTTGCTAGGGCTAGAATGCTGTGACATTAAGTAAGTAAAATTGGCTTTAAGAATCCACCTTTAAGAATTCACAGTGGGTGAAATTTTAGCAAGAATCTGGAAAAAAAACATGCCATAAATATTTTCCCTGCTGCAAGTGGGAAAAATGGAGTGTGAGCCTGTAAAATCCTGCTACCATTATAGAAAATGTTTACCTTTTCCTCTAGGTTAAACAGTCACCCAGCAGTTCATTTTGATGATTGTGTGCTATTATAAAATGAATAATGTCCCCATAACTTCTTTAGTATGCATTTTGATGTATGTATTTGTTGTATATATGAATTGAAGTGAAAGATCTGAATTGCCGTCCTCAAAATTCAGTTGCATTGGCTGTGAGCTTCTTCATTGACCTCGAATTCTGCTGCTATTTCCTTTCGTAGTCAGTGAAGGTGGTTTCCTTTGCCCTGCTTTTCTTTGCCGTGGCAGGAGTCACAGAGCAGGCGTTGCCCTCATTTTAGCCCTCGATTGTCATTTTGTATGGCTTTCTAGAAAATTAGTCAGACACCTTTACTGGGTGTCTATAAGCCCTCTGCGGTTCCTGAAATAATATGTAAAGACCTGAACTATTTGTATGTGTCCCTGGAAACTAGGAGGAGATGTAGTGTTGTTTCTTATTTTCTTTTTTTTTCTTTCTTTTTTTTTTTCTTTTAGTTTATTTATAAAGAATTCTTGTGGATTTGGGAACATTTCCACTTGTGCAGAACACACCTGTGTTTAGCTTTTATTTCCAGTCACTCAAAAATAGCTCCCGCATCTGTGTTCCTGCCGCCTCCATCCCTGCCTTCCTGATTTGTGCTCAGAGTGTGTTCAGGAAGGTTCAGAAACCGCTGGGTGTGCTCCCTACCTGGAGAAGCTCCCAAGAGAAGGGCTGAGGGCAGCTTTGGACAGCAAGACCTGGGCTCGGCAGCTTTGGGTGGCCACCATTGGGGGTTGTGCTTGCTGTGACTGTCACCTCTTGGGGTAGAATGAGCCCAGCTTTGGCTAGGTGATGTGTCTATTCTTGGCAAACAGCTTCCCAGCCTCAGAGTAATGGCCCTTTCCTCACAGCCCCCACTAATCTGGGAGGAAGGGCTTCCTACTGACCACTCTGTAAACAAAGATCATTACGTAGTGCTTATAAAAATGGCTTCCTGAGTAGCTGTGTCTTTGACCTTTAAAGCATATGCAGCCCTCATGTCTTCATTGTTATAAGCCTGTCTGACAACATCAAGATCAACACTTGTTAGGTGCCGTCAAGTCATGTCCGACTCATAGCGACCCTCATAGGGTTTTCAATGGCTGATTGTTTTAGGATGGCCTCAGGAGTAGATTGCCATGTCCTTCTCCCATTTTTGAGGTGCTGGGAATCGAACCTGGGACCTCAGAGACTGCAGAGCAGTGCTCTACCAACTAAGCTAATGCCAGCCCCAGATCAACACTTAGCAAGATAATATTATTGGCTAAAATTATGCAGTAGTGATCATGGAGTGAAGGGGATGGTGATAGATGATACAAGCTACCATTGAGGTTCACAGAGGAAACCAATAGATACATCCAAAAGAGGGAGTGATCCCAGAGAATTCCATAAAGGTAGTTCATGGTACTTCATGGTACGAACTCCAGAGTTGTAGTCTTGTTTCCTTGGACCCTAAGGATTATCCACTGGGGATTGCCAGCAGCAAGTTTAGTTGGCACCCTGTCCTCTTCCCTTCACACCGTTCGTTCATTTATTCATTAATTGAAAAAGATTTATGGTGTGCCAGGAGCTATGCTAGGTGCTAGGGGTACAATGTTGAGCAAAAATTACAAACTGGGAGGTTTGCCTTTTCCTAGTTCCAAGTATTTGGAGCTAGACAGGCTGTGGGGGCGGAGTTAGAACTGAATACTAACTCACCCAGCTTCTTTCATTGCTACCTCAACACGTTTTCCTCCTCCCTTTTCCAGGCAGTGCTTGAGCATTTAGCTTACTACTAGCTGGATCCACCTGCAGGACCAGGGCCTCCCAGTGCAGGATTATGGGCCCAAGTCCCCTCGCCACCATTCCTTTCTCCTCATGGGTCTCTCAGGAGCTCAGCATCTTGTCGCCTCACGGCAGGCACAGGAGTCACATGGGACCATGGGTGTTCTCTACAGATCACAAAGGAAGAACAGAAACTTGGAGCTTGGAAGCAGATCCCCCCGAGGGACTCCCAGCAAGTCAGCAGTAGAGCCAGGGCACAAGAGTCTCCTGACTCCCTGTTGGGTGTTCGTGGAACCTGGGGGCTGCCAGATGCTTGTGGTAGTGGGGCTCAGTCACTCCCAGAGGTGACTCTTAGCCACTCAGTGAGAGTTGCCTATTATTGCTGGATATCCAGGCCTAGTGTCTGTCAAGTTTCCTTTATAAATTAATCACAGTATCATTATTATTATTCATAACAACAACATTAACATGCCATGACCCTATCCATTGGTTTGACTCTTACATTTTGGAATTCATGTTTCTGATCTGTTGGCGTCTGTGACTTTCTAATTCCATTATCACTGCTCCAGAAATGAAATGATAGCCAGTGCAGAGGAGCTGGTGAGCCCAGCCCAGGGCTAATGTCAGTTCTTTTTGTACCCAAAGCCCCCTTCCTCCTACTGCTGTCTTCTACTCTCTTCCCATGTCCAGCATATTTTCCTTTTGTCATTTGTTCTGGGTCAGAGTCTTACTTATCTTTGTGCCTACCGTTACTATTACAGAAAAGAAAGGTGGGAGGCCCGTGCTCTTTCCTATGTCCATCTGTGATGATATATTCTTTTGCTTTCATGTTTACTTTCCCTTCCTGCCTCCTTCTCATTAATTCATTAGTTAATTGAAACATTTATTCATGAGAAAAAATGCTTTCAGACTTCCTTGCTTCCTCCCCCACAGGAAGTAAGATTGTCTCCACAAGAGAAGTGGCTTTGAGAATCTCAGGAAGGATCCTTAGCTTGGTATAAGAAAGCCAACTAGCTAAATAGACTGCTGGCCTTGACCTTTTCTTTCTGAACCCTTGAAGCTATTAACAGAGCTAAAATGCTAGGATTAAACGTGATTTCAAGGGTGAGGAGTAAATTAGCAGGTGTCATCCTGAAGATGATGACATGCTGACAGCCCCATTCGAAGGACATATTTTATGAGTAAATGAAAAAGCTAAGCACAGATCTAGGATCGTCTGGGTTTGCACACATTTACAGCATGTCAGTGTTCAGCAGATGAGTCAGTTATGTCTTAGAATGTTTTTCTTGCAGTCTAGCCTATCTTGTTAGACTATATATGTCCTTATCTGAGACAGAAGTCACAATATATCTTCTCAGAACACTAGAACCCCATAGGAATATAGTTTGCTGCTGATTTGTCTTCCTCTTGAAAGTAACTAGGACACTGGGAAGGGTTGGAAGAATCATGACACCCTAAGCACATTTCATCAGAACTCTTATTCCCTGAGCTTATTTACTATCATAAACACACAGTTTTAAGTTAGATGAATATGGTAAATGAAGGGAGAAAATTTCTTTTGATTTTACCAGTACAGAGTCAATGGTCATTATTACAGATTTTTTCTTCGCATCTTAGATGAGTTTGCAGTTGGTGCAAGTTCCCAAGATCATGTGCTTCGACAAATAATATGGAACTATCTAAAGGGAGCCTACAGCAGTACCACTGTGGCATCCCATCTTGTCTAATCTTAGTAGCTAAGGAGGGTCGGGCCTGGTTAGTACTTGGATGGGAGACTACCTGGGAACACTAGGTGCTGTAGGCTTGGGAGAAGGAGGCAGCAGCCCACTCTCACAAAACAATCCGCCGTTGAAAACCCTATGAATAGCAGAGAAGCACAACAATAGTGATTTGTCTGTTGTATATGACTGAGTCAGACACCAACTTGAGGGCACCAAACAACATCTAAAGGGACCTTCCTATATTTATTCAGCCTAATTATCACATTGTTCCAGAGTTCTATGCTTAAGTGGCAGAACATCAGTAATTCTTGCAACACCATCTTGAAATACATTTTTTTCTGTTTCTGATGTCCAACCTTTCTATTTGTATTACCCTGAGAGGGGTGTTATGAGGTTGGTTGGTTTATCTCAAATCTCTTTACATTCACATTTGCATCTTATTAAAATATATTGTTTCTGAGATGGAAAGTACACAGGATACACTTTTAAGTAACATTAAAAAATGTATATAAGTAATGTTCTTGGAAAAATGAGAGCAAAACAGATAAATAGAATGAAGTCAAATTACAACCTCACCACCTTCACGTACTTCTCTTAGTATTTTAGCAATTATTTTTTAAGACTTTATCCACATGTGTCCGTAATTACAGTTTAAAATAAAATAGGATTATACTGTTAACACTGTTTCATAACCATTTGTTTCCAAACTATATCATGACTATCTTTGGCAACATGGTTAAATGGTTCCTTAGCATCCTAACATATGGAAGAAGTACCACAACCCTTTTTGTTTTATTTATTTATTTTTTTATGCTACTGGGGGCCTGAACCCAGGGCCTTGTGCATACTTTGCAAGCACTATACCACTGAGCTATACTCCTAGCCCCGTTTTTTTTATTTTTTATCTTGAAATAGGGTCTCGCTAAATTATGCAGGGTGCCTCTGGCCTCAAACTCATAATCCTCCTGCCTCTGCCTCCCAATCACTGGGATTATAGGTGTGTGACACCACACCCAGCTCAAAACCCTTTTTTTTTTTGGTATTGAGATCATTTCCAGTTATTCTCTATTTTAGACCATGTTGTACATAGTTTTAACCTTGCTCATAAGACCTGTGCACATAATTATTCCTTCCACTTTCTACTAGTTCTATAATCTTGGATAGATTGCTCTCTGTGCCTCAGTTTCCCTATCTGTGAAATAGGGGCAATAGCACCTACCTCTTGATGTTATGAAGGGCATTGTCATTGTTAGTGAATGATGTCAAGTTGGATCTGACTCACAGCGACCCTTTGTACAACAGAACAAAACACTACCCAACACTGTGCCATGTATACCATCTTTTTATGTTTGAGCCCATTGTTGCAGACGATATGTTTCTTGTCATTTTGAGTTGTGCCACATCCGCACAAAGAGGTCCCTGGGGCTTTACTCCATTTCTGTCATTAAGGTTGACTCTACTTTGAGGAAGCAACTCTTCCCCAGTTGTTTCTTGAATGCCTTCCAGCCTGAGGTCTAATTTTCTGGCTCTACATTTGACAGTGCTTCTCTGTTATTCATAAGGTTTTCAATGGCTAATTGTTTCAGGAGTGGCTGATGGATCCTTCTCCCTACTCTGTCCTAGTCTGAAAACTCAGCTGAAACCTGTCCACAGTGGGGGTCCCTGCTGGTATCTGAGATATGGGTGGCATAGCTTTCAGCATCACAGCAATGCACAAACCCTCACAGAATGACAAGCTGACAGCCATGGAGGGGTATGAAAGACTAAATGAGTTAAAGTAGGTGCTGTGGTTTGAATGTGTTCCTCAAAGTTCATAGGTTGGAAACTTAATTTCCATTGCAACAATGTTGAGAAGTGGAACCTTTAAGAGGCAATTATGTCATGAGGGCTCTGCCCTCCTAAGTGGATTAATAGCATTATCATGTGAATGGAATCATTACTGCCAGATTTGTTGTTAGGTGCTGTCAAGTCGAGTCTGACTCATAGCGACCCTATGTATAGCAGATCGAAACACTTCCTGATTCTGTGCCAGGCACACAATCTTATTTATGTTTTAGCTTATTGTTGCAGACACTGTGTCAATCCATCTGGTGGCGGGTTTTCTTTTTTTTCGTTGACCTGACACTCTCCCAAATATGATGTCTTTCTCCATGGATTGATCTATCCTGACTACATGTCTGAAATATGTAAGATGCAGTCTGGCCATTCTTGCTTTCAAAGAACACTCTGGTTGTACTTCTTCTAGGACATTGTTGTTGTTGTTAGGTGCCATTGAGTCAGTATCCGACTCATAGCAAGCCTGCATACAATAGGCAAAACGGTATTGTCAGTGCTTCTCTGCTGTTCATAGGGTTTTCAATGGCGGGTTGATTTTTGGGAATGGGTTGCTGGGTCCTTCTCCCAAGCCTACAGCACCTGGTGTTCCCAGGTAGTCTCCCATCAAAGTTCTAACCAGGCTTGACCCTGCTTAGCTTCCAAGACTTGAGGAGATCAGATGCCACAGGGCTAGGGCTGAAAGCTCTCTAGGACATTTGTTGTTGTTGTGTGCCATTGAGTTGTGTCCAACTCATGTTGTTGTTGTTGTTAGGTGCCCTCGAGTCAAGTCCGACTCATAGCGACCCTATGTACAGCAGATCGAAACACTTGCCGATTCTGTGCCAGGCAAACGATCTTATTTATGTTTAAGCCCATTGTTGCAGACACTGTGTCAATCCATCTGGTGGAGGATTTTCCTCTTTTGCATTGACCGGCCACTCTCCCAAACATGATGTCCTTATCCAGCGATTGATCTCTCCTGACTACTTGTCCGAAATATGTAAGATGCAGTCTGGCCATTCTTGCTTCTAAGGAGCACTCTGGTTGTACTTCTTCTAGGACAGATTTGTTGGTTCTTTTGGCAGTCCATGGTATATTCAATAGACGTCTCCAGCACCACAATTCAAAAGCATCAATTCTTTTTCTGTCTCTCTTGTTCAATGTCCAGCTTTCACAACGATATGATGCCACTGAAAATACCATGGCATGAGTCAGACGCACCTTCGTCTTCAATGTGACATCTTTGCTTTTCAGTACTCTAAAGAGGTCTTTTGCCACAGCTTTTCCTAGAGCAATACATCTTTTGTTTCTTGACTGCTGCTTCCACGGGTGTTGATTATAGAGCCAAGCAAAGCAAAATCTTGGTCAACCTCAATCTTTTCTTCATTTATTGTGAAGTTGCGTGATGACCCAGTCGTAAGGATTTTTGTTTTGTTGATGTTTAGTGGTAACCCATATTGAAGGCTATGATCTTTGATTTTCATCAGTAATTGTTTTAAATCCTCTTCACTTTCCAACTCATAGCGACCCTTATAGGGTTTTCAATGGCTGATCGTTTCGGGATTGCCTTGGGAGTGGTTGCCACATCCTTCTCCCATTTTTGTGGTGCTGAGAATCGATCTCAGGACCTAAGAGACTGCTAAGCAGCCCTCTACCAACTGAGCTACATCCCAGCTCTCTAGGATATTAGGCTCCCAATAAAAGGATGAGTTAGACTCCCTTCCCCTTTCTCTTGCACATGCTCTCTTCCTTTTTCACTTTTCCACCATGGGATGATATAGCAAGTTGTAGGTCCCTTCAACTTTGGATTTCCCAGCCTCCAGAAGAGTAAGAAATAAATCTTTTTTTTTTTTGTAAATTACCCATTATCTGATATTCTATTATAGCAGAACAAAACAGACTAATACAGAAGATAAAGCATTTAGAAAGCCTGGCTCATATTAAGTGCTGTAAAAATGTTAGCAGTTGTTATTATTTCCTGATGATAAATTGCTACATGTAGTACTGTGTCAGTGTATTTCAAGGACATTTAAGTGATGTTCTGAAAGATTGTGCTAATTTGTCTCTCTGTAGGAGGGTATATGGTTCCCTAGCCTTGTTATCCTTTGATTATCATTCTTTCTAGTCTCTGCTAATATGATTTATTCTCTGCTAATTCTGCATTTTAAAAATTATTACTGAGCTAGAAAATTTTATGCACCATTTTCCAATTGATTTTTATAAACTACCCCATATTCATGCCATTAACCTGTCATCTTTCATATTACAAATATTTTTTCTTAGTTTATGACTCATGGAGATATTTAAGAAAAATACCTTTTAGACTTAAAATTTCCTCATTTTGTAGTTAACTATATTGTTGTTGTTGTTGTTGTTAGGTGCCGTCGAGTCGGTATCCGACTCATAGCGACCCTCATAGGGTTTTCAATGGCTGACTGTTCGGGATTGCCTTGGGAGTGGATTGCCAGGTCCTTCTCCCATTTTTGCGGTGCTGGGAGTTCAACTCGGGACCTCAGAGACTGCAGCGCAGTGCTCTACCAACTGAGCTAAATCCCAGCCCCAGTTAACTATATAGTGTAGTAAAATTCATCCTTTTAAGAATAGTTTTACTTAAGGCTTTTATATTTTAGTCCCAGTTGGCAATGATAGCTGGCTATTAAATGCTTTCTTTTTCTGCCTTCCTTACGGCTACTTAAAGTTCTTTCCTTTCAGTGTTCTTTATAATGGCATTCAGAGAGCCCCTGAGGTTCCTCATAGATGCCTATGAGGATCCTCATATTCTAGACAAGGACTTGGCAAACTTCTTCTGTAAAGGACCAGAAAGCAGATATGTTAGGCTTTATGGGCTATACAATCTCTGTCAGAACTACCACTCTGTTATCGTACAGGGAAAACAGCCCTAGAGTTAAATGAATGGGCATGACTAAGTTCCAGTAAAATTTTATGGACACTTACATTTGAATATCATGTAATCTTCATATACCTTGAGATATTATTATTGTTTTGATTTTTTTTTTTTTACACAGTACTGGGGGTTGAACCCAGGGTCTCCTGCATACTAGGCAAGCCCTCCACCACTGAGCCATACCTCCAAGCCCCTTTTTTATCTTATGTTTTGTAAAATTTTGAGACAGAGTCTCTCTCAAGTTGTGCAGGATGCCTCTGACCTTGAACCCGTGATCCTCCTGCCTTAGCCTCCCAAGTTGCTGGGATTATGGGCATGCACCATGACACTCAGCTTCTTATTTTTTTAACAATTTAAAAGTATAGAAACTATTCTTAGCTTTATGGGAGAAGGATGTGGCAATCCACTCCTGAGGTAATCCCAAAACAATCAGCCATTGAAAACCCTATGAGCATTGCTATGAGTTGGACATGACTCTACGGCACCTAACAACAACAACAACAACAATAACAACAACAACAATTATTAACTTTTGGCCTATAGGCTATAGTTTGCTGACCCCTGAAATAGAATGTCTGGAAATAGACCCATAAAAACCCAGCCAATTAATTTTCAACAAAAGTGCAAAGATGCTTAGGAGAGAAAAGATAATCTTTTCAAGAAATGGTATAGTCAAAAAATGAACTCTAATTAAAACCTGGGCTGGGATTTAGCTCAGTGGGTAGAGTGCTGCACTGCAGTCTCTGAGGTCCTGAGTTTAATTCCCAGCACCACAAAAATGGGAGAAGGGCCTGGCAATCCACTCCCAAGGTAATCCTGAAACAGTCTGCCATTGAAAACCCTATGAGGGTCTCTATGAGTCGGATACCAACTTGATGGCACCTAACAACCTAACAACAATTAAAACCTAACACATTATGCAAACATTAACTCAAAATAGACCATAAATCTACATGTAAAACACAAAATATAAAAAAGTTATTTTTGAAAACATTGTTGCCAAAAAAAAAGAAAACAATGTTGCCATCAAGTCTAATCAGACTTCCGTCCACCCTATGTACAACAGAATGAAACACTCCCATACACTGTGCCATGCCTGGCACTATGTCAGTGCTTCTCTGCTGTTCAGAGGGTTTTCAATGTCTGATTGTTTTGGGAGTGGACTGCTGGGTCCTTCTCCCACTTTGGGGGTGCTTGGGATCAAACCCAGGACCTCAGAGTACACAGAGCAAGTGGTCTACCAACTGAGCTAAACCCCAGCCTGTGAAAACATACAAGAAAAAAATTATTAAGACAAGATACCGGAAGCACAATCCATAAAAAAACTGTTCAGTTGGACTTATAAACTTACTCTGCAAAGAGAATGTTGTTGGCTTGCCAGTGGCAATGGGAGACACAGCCCAACACTGCTGGCTATAGCCATCTGAGGAGTTCTCTTCAGAGACCTCTACTCACGTAATACTGGGATTCTTGACATTCACCACAGAAATGAATTTAAGTTCAAGTCAGCACAAAGCAAAGTTGATGTTTATTAAGAAAAATATTTTGCCAGATGCAGTGGCACACACCTGTAATCCCAGTGACTGAGGAGGCGGAGGCAGGGGGATTGCAAGTTCAAGGCCAGAGGCAGCCTATGCAACTTAGTGAGACCCTGTCTCAAAATAAAAAGTACTGTCCAAAAATGGGAGGTCCCGAAGTCGTCAAGGCATATATTTTGACTGTAAATGTGGCCCATAATCTTATTTCTAACATTCTCAGAAAAGTATGGGATTACAGGAGAGAAAAGATTAAGGTTAAATTCAAAAGTCACGTATGTTTTGACCAAGCATGGTTCATTGCTATTTAACATTTTTGTTTCAAATATCTCTCAACAAAAGAATAGTGTCTCTCTTCAGGAACTCTTTAAAGTGATTATTTTTTATTAGTTGTGTTGAAATTCTTGACTCTCAGCTGGTGAGAGACGCCATATTCCAGGTTGAGAGGCTCCTTTGTCTTCCCATGTCCCCCTAATTTTTCCTATTTTTCTATCCTGCCTCAGGCTGATCTGTTTTTCCTACAAGGCCATCTGAGCCCCAGTGTTCAGGTATTAATTGCCTGATACATAATTCCATAAATTTCAAGGGCATTTGTTTTTGTTATGAGTCTTCCTGCAAATATTTTTTGTAATATAAGGCCATGAATCTCCTATATGGGAGCCTTCCCCTGCCCCTGTGCCCCTTCTCCCCAAAGGTGGCAGACAGATATAGTCATATTCCAGAGGACTTCCCTGGACTCAGCTGAGCAGCTTGAGGGCCTGGGGTTGGCCTGAGAATTGTATTTTTCAACTTCACTGCACTGGCCTAGAAGCTAAATCAGCTAAATGTTGATTTATAAAAGGCCCTAAACAATTTTTTAGGCCAATGAATAAGTCTTCCTAATAGAAAAAAACAAACCTTCTTAAAAGAGATTTAGATCTGCCCTGGTAACAAATGATAGTAAAAGGCAGGAATTTAAGAATTTACTAATTGCTGCTGTAGTTGTGTTGGGTGTTCTTGATCTTCAAAATGAGTATGGCTATGCCCTTCACCTCTTATTCTTTTCCAGTCCTTACCTGTGAAATGAAGATTACCACCTCTTGCCTCTGTACTGCTTTCTTTGTATCTCTTAGAAGTGGTGTAGGAGCTCAAAAAAATTTCTCAGAACATAATTAATGATGTTTTCTCTATGCCATTGTCTCTATTAATGAAGCAAAATTATTTTCTGCCATATCTACTGTCTTTAATAGAAAGGAAGCATGTATTTGGATGCAGAGTCCATACATTTCTCTAAACATAAATGAAAATGACAAATCAGCTACAGGATACGTGGCCTTGAGAAGTAAACTGCTCATTTAACCATGTGCCGTGGATGAACTGAAAGTGCCATTAGAAACAGCTTTTAAGGTTTAACATGCAGTCATCATCTCAATGTAAATGACCAAGCAAATCAAAAATGGGGAGTTTCTATGAAAACTTTTTGTTACATAAGTTCAAATATTTGATTATGTTTAAATGGGCAGAAAAACTGTAACAGTACCACCTTTGTGGTTTGTATTTTGCAAATGACTTATTCACATGCCCTTGTCACTGGTGGTGCAGCAGACAGGCAGCTCAGCATTGCCACCTAGCCTGAGGAGTTCCCCTAGTTGGGATCTCGACTCAGATGTATCTGGATCCTTGGCTTTGTTGCATAAAAGAATTTCAGGGTGAGCCAAAAGGTGAAAGAAAGTTGTAAAATTTATTAAGTAGACACTTAAGACTTTAAGTGTGGGTGCTCATAGAGAAAGAGAAAAGAATCACAGTACACATCCAAGATGTGAACTTGGTCCTCTTAAGAGAAGAGAACACATAGATGCATGTTCCTTCTCATTTTATTTAAGTTATGGCATGCCCCATGTGATGTCAGTCCTGGGCACTCAGCTCTGGGTGCCTAATGTGATGTGAAACTCAAGCTCTGCGTGAAAAAGCCCCTATTATTGATTAGGGAGGTACCAATATGATAGAAACATTAAAGAAGTAGTTCTGTTTAGTATTTAAAAGGCTAAGTAGAAATGTTTTGGTATAACTTCTATTTGAGAAATTTCCCTTTAATAAAATGAGAAAACGGGCTGGGATTTAGTTCAGTTGATAGAGTGCTGCTCTGCAGTCTCTGAGATCCTGAGTTCAATTCCCAGCACCACAAAAATGGAAGAAGGATGTGGCAACCCACTCCCAAGACAATCCCAAAACAATCAGCCATTGAAAACCCTATAAGGGTCGCTATGAGTCGGACACAACTGGATGGCACCTAACAACAACAAAATGAGAAAAAAAGGTCATCTAGGAGGGGCATCGTATAGGTTTACAGATAAGAAAAGTGTCACAAGGGAGTTGTTGGGGCTTATGCCAGCATGGCCTACAATCATTTGAGAGGTTCTCAAAGAAGCATAGGATTACAGAGGGGCAAGTAAGGTTAAACTCAAAGGTCACATACATTTTTACCCTAAGTGTAGCTATTTTAAAATTTCCATTTGAAATATCTCTCAAAATAATGTTTCTGTGCAGACACTCCTCACAGCAGTTTTGTTGGTGGTTGTTGTAGGTGCCATGGGGTCAAGTCTGACTCAGAGCAACCCTATGTCCAACAGATGAAACACTATCTGACACTGTGCCATGCCAGGCTATTCATAAGATTTTCAGTGGTTGATTGTTATTGGGAGTGGGGTGACAGGTCTTTCTCCCAAGCCTACAGCACCTGGTCTTCCCAGGCAGTCTCCAACCCAAGTACTAACCGGGCCAACCCTGCTTAGCTTCCGAGATCTGATGGGATCAGTCACCACAGTGGTAAGGCTGCTGGATAATTTTCTTGGTAGTTGTGTCAAAGTCCATGATTTTCAGCTGGTCCAATTTAAACCAGATCCCGGAGTGAAAGCTCATTTCCTTTCCATGTCCCCCTAGTTTTTCCTGTCTTTCTATTTGGCCTCATCTCACATTTAGTTAATATTTCTTGTCATGCTTAAAGCCAGATTACAGAGACACGGAAGAGTCCATATCTATATAAGTATCTCCTTTTCACATGATTACTAATTTTTGAAGTAGCTTTATGGATGCAGAAAGTCTTTCATTTTGCTATTAGAAAAAAGGCTAAAGCATGAATATTTCCTGAGAAGACTTAAGATTGAGTATATGCCACAGATGAAACCAAGAAGCAATTCTGGTATATTTGTTATGTTTGAACTTTATAGCCATGTTTTCCAATTCTAGGAGGTGCTCAATATGAATGGTGACCATAGAGTTGGGTCAACATGGCAAGCTTTATTGGGTGCTAGTTTCTGAAGAGGGTCCAGACAGAAGCTTCTGCCCTTGCTTACTGTCTATTAAAATCCCACTGGGCCTTCTTGATTCTAGCCTGTAACTCTCTTTCCTGTGTGTGATCTTTTCTCTTTATGGGGATTGAGATTTGGGTTAAACTGCTTTTTTTTTCTCATTTCTCAGTGACATCTGGACCCAAAGGTTACTTCTGTAGCATTTCCTAACCTATGTGCAAAGAGCAGGTTGTAGGAGTGTAGGAAAATGATCTTGTTAGCATTCCAGGGCAGATGGGAAGGGCCTTAGGTGGTTAGAAACCACCCCCCCACACCCTCAATGATGACCTCCAACAACCTTTGGCCTCCAGCAGTATGTCATAAAAATCCTAGCATTTTATATGTGTGCCATTATATGAAAAAGGCTAGGTGGCATGTATTTATCTTCCTATATAAAGATGTTGAACAATGGTTCTACTTTACCTTAGGGATGCTTCACTTTCCTTATTAGAGAAAGTGTATATGCTAGCAGAGGAAACTCCAGGATAATTAGAAACTCTTGTGGGTATCTTCATTTCAGACATTCTTTCCCTAGCACTTCTTTTGGGAATTAAACCTTGAAATAGCGCAGACATATAAAAATAGAGCTTAAAGTTCTATTATAACTAGAATAAAATAAATTTACTCTAATTAAAGAAGCAATCCTTTTAAGGGGGTGATGACTTCTGTTTGCAACTATGGTGGAGTAAAGTGTATTAGACTTACCCTCCTGCCATAGACAACTCTAAAATTGAACAAAATATATGAAGCACATGTTTTCAGGCATTGCACAATATATAGCACAGGGATGTGATCTTGGAGAGAAGGGAAGTATAGAAATGAGTTTCACATCAACCCTGGCTTTTTGCCTTGGGGATACTTTATAAATGGCAGTGCAGAGCACTGGGACCCAAACAAAGAGCAGCATACTCATGGAATAGAGAATACAGAAATTGTAATTCAAGCTGCTGAGGCAGCTTGAATTTGCAGGGCAGGGAACTGCAAAGGAGTAAGCCATGCAAAGACTTCTAGAAATCTGTAAAAAGGTCCCATTAATCTTTGGCCAAATACTATGCCAGGCATTAATAGGGCAAGACTCTGCTAGCTAGACCTAGCAGAAAATAAGGACTTGGAGGGATATGACCTGAGTGGATACCCCAGAAATCAACAATAATGGGAGCTTCGGGAGTTCTGGCTGAAAAGTGAGGAGTGCTGAACACCCCTGGTGTCCAGTTGGGAACCCAAGAAAGTCAGATGTAGGAATAATGCTACCCTAGGCCCACCCTAGGGAGACAGACCCAGTAACCCATTCCCAAAAATCAATCTGCCATTGAAAACCCTATGAACAGCAGAGAAGTGCTGACAATAGTGTTTCACCTGTTGTATGTAGGGTCGCTATGGGTCAGGTACTGACTCAAAGGCACCTAACAGCAACAACAGGTCCACCCTAACAAAGTGTACAAACCAGGCCTTGACAAGTGAAGCTGATCCGCAGGTAACTTTCCCACCATAATACTCTTTTAAGGAAGACAACAAAATCCAGTCTTTCAACAGTGTAGCTATACACACTTTTTTTTCTCAGTACTCGTTTATTTATTTACTTTTTGTGGTGGTAGAGATTTGAACCCAGGCCTTTGAGCATGTTAGGCCTTTGAGCTCTGCCACTGAGCTACCTCCCTGGCTCAATATTTCTTATTTTTAAAAATTTATTTATCTATTTATTCTGTGGTGCTGGGGACTAAACCCAGGACTGTGAGCATGCTAGGCAAGTACTCTACCACTGAGCTACATCCCTTGCCCAATATTTCTTATCTTTAAAAATTTATTTATTTAGGGATGGGGATGTAGCTCAGTGCCATAAACACTTGTTAAGAGTGTGTGATCAGAAATGACTACATCTATGAGGAGGCAGGTATGATAATGCATAGCTTGTAAAAGATATGGGGGCAATTCTGAGTAGTTTTCAGGCATTAATGCATGCTTCAGTTAATATTGACGTGGCAAGTATTCTTACTGCTTTTTGTTTGCTGTTCATCCAGTTATATATGGATATGTAAAATGAAAACCTCAAAAGTTAACATAGCAAAGCATATAAATTGTTGCCCAACAAGAAGCCAGGAAGGTGTTATTTGTGGGAAGGCAGTACTGGGGATGTTGAACCCAGGGTCTCATGTATGCTGGGCAAGTGCTCTACCACTGACCTCCACCCCTCAGCCCCTTTTTTATTTTATATCTTGAGACAGGGTCTTGTTAAATTGTGTAGGTTGCCTCTGGCCTTGGACTTATGATTTTCCTGCCTCAGCCTCCCAAGTTGCTGGGATTGCAGGCGTGTGTCACAGCACCTGGGTAGGAGTTTTTATAAGTGTATGAATTCTGGATTCTGACTTCCAAGTATCACAAATGAGTGAATGACTGCATAAGCCTTGGTGATACCTGCATGTTGCCATTTGGAATGTGGCATTTTCTTGAATGAACTTGTCCCTAAGACTATGTCCCTGGGATTTCCCCATTAGTTGTGTTTGTCAGGCATTTCTTCTGACTCTGAGATAACACTGTAGCTCTCTTTCTTTCCTGTTACATTCTAAACCATGCTGTGGATGAGCCTGATTTAGTAACTGACTTGTGGAGATGTTGGAAATTCTGAGTGGCAGTTCCAGCCATACAGCATAATTGCATCTCTTGGGGAGGCATTAACAAGCAGAAGCAGAGCAGAGGGCTCCTGGGCTTCAGCTTCCATAGAGCTTTTGCTCAACACCATACCTCCTCCAAGTGCCATGCAGGAAGCATTCATTGGTAAATACTAAGCAGCCCTTTCCTGACTGCTGGTGAGTGCTGAGGATGTGAGACCCCCTCAGGGCACTCTGAGGCTCACTTAACAGCCACCCTGAACTTGTCCGATATTCACTTTCTCCTTACATGATCTCTCAGCCATCAGGGAAGTTCATAAAAACAGCCATGCTGGGTATCTTTTAGGACATTGGTGCTAGGGATTGTGGGGACAGCTGGCCACCAGAAGTGACCAAGCAGAGTCTGTTTCTCTTTCATTTGGACCAAGTGGTGAATCCATTTTTATCTTTTCATTTTTTGACTTGACATGTCTGTTTCTAAGCTACATGTTCCCCTTTGAATTCAAATAAGACATTTATAATTTTGAGGAAATGTGACTTACCTTTTGGGGGTACTTTTTAAGTTTTTACCACAATTCTAGACAAATAATAAATTCAGTACAGATCAGAAAGTAAGCTTGATTGTATAAGTGAAGCTTACTTTATGGAGTTAATCTATTCCTGCCTCCTTCTTGTTCAACTTGACCTCACTTCTGCTGTTTGAAAATGGAGAGAAGTAAAATAATCATCTGGGGAAGTTTGGGCCACCCATCTACTCACTGATTCAGCCAACATTTAGTGAGAATTGGTATGTGCCAGGCACTGTTCTAGGTATTGTTGTTGTTAAGGTGCTGTTGAGTTGAGTCCAACTCCTAGTGCGCCAGTGTACAACTGAATGAAACACTCCCCAACTCTGTGCCATTCTCAGCTATGCATAGGGTTTTCCATGGCTGAATGTTTCAGGATTGTTTTGGGAGTGGGCTACCAGGTCCTTCTATTTTTGTGGTGCTGGGGATAGAACTCAGGACCTCAGAGCATTTAGAGCAACACTCTACCAACTGAGCTAAACCCCAGCCCTGTTCCAGGTATTAAATGGCTATAAAAGTATGAAGATAAGTCCTATTTTTCAAGGAGATTATCCTTTTTGAGCCTGAAGCCGTAGCACTGTGGTGTTGGATCCCATCACATCTCAGAAGCTAAGCAGGGTCGGGCCTGGTTAGTACTTGGATAGGAGACAGCCTAGGAACACCAGGTGCCATAGGCTTGGGAGAAGGACTGGCAACCCACCCCCAAAAAATCAATCCACCACTGAAAACCCTATGAATAGCAGAGAAGCCCTGACAATACTGTTTCATGTGTTGTACATGGGGTCACCGTGAGTCGGATACCAACTTGAGTATACCTAACAACTCCAACATCCTTTTTGAGAACCTTACTACTCAAAGTATGGTACACAAAGCAACATTATTGACATGATCCAGGAAACTTTTAGAAATGCTGGATCTCCGACTTGCTCCAGACCTATCGAATCTGAATTGGCATTTTTAAAAGATACTCAACTGAGAGAATACACATCAAAGTTTGAGAAACACTAGTCTAAATCGCAGATTCTCAACCTCCACAGTAAAATGACCTACCACCTTTACCAAGTACTGATTTCTTGCATTCTACCACTCAACTATTACTTAATTGGTGTGGGGTCTAGCCTAGGCATTGGGCTTTTAAAAGGAATTCCCAGATGATTCTAAACATGCAGCTGGATTTGAAAGCCACTTGTCTAACATATCACTCCGTACTCCAGACAAAATAGCCCAAAATGAGGTTGTAGCTCATTCTTTTAACCAATTTATAAGCCAGGTGACAAATTTCTCCAGATTTGAAATGCCTAGCATACAGGTAGATGTACGAGATCTCACTGGTAACTCCTGCTCACATAGGCCTCTTTATGCCAACAAGCCATCTGTCAGGGAGTTGCTCTCAGCTGGTCCCTGGCATGATGGCTATGTAGAACACTGAGGTGCTTCAGCCAGGCTACCTGGGGCCATGCTGGAGGGACTGAATGGACTGAGGCACGATGCTGAGGTCTGGGCACAGCCTCCTTCTTCAGACACTCCCCAGGGCCTTGGCTTTGTTCCCCTTGGCCCCCCTCCAAGTATATGAACTCCTGCCAGGGACCTCAGGCAGAAGAGTAGGAGTGGTTAATCCACACCCCAAAATGGTGTTAGGTCACGTGACAAAAGTAAATGTACTTAATTAACAAGTTTTCCTGGCCATGTTATCTCTCAGAGCCTTGGGTGGCCCAGTCCACATCATCTCAATAACAACAGTAACAACAGCCAGCAGTGTGCCCCTCTTTACACCTTGCAAAGATTTTCATGTGCAGCAAGAAACAGATCTGGAGAGTTGTCACCCCTAGTGGAAGGCTTAAGTACCACATGATCCACATTTGCTCTCTTTTTCCTCTCTCTGAGTTTCACTCAAATATGTCAGGTAAAATAAGCAATGGCTACCTCATGCCATAGTGAGTTCTTCCTTATTAGTGGGACACTGGTGGAGAGCAGATTACCCGAGATAGTGCAGAACATAGAAGCTGGCTGATAGCACACCTAAGGCTCTGCTAATTCATTTTTATTGTAGTACTGGGGGTGTTGAACCCAGGGCTTTGCACATCCTAGGCAAGTGCTCTACAACTGGGCTGCACCCCTAGCCCCTTTTTTATATTTTATTTTGAGACAGGGTCTCACTAAGTTGTGCAGGCTGCCTCCAGCCTCAAATCTTCTAACCTCAGCCTCCTGAGTCATTGGGATAACAGGTATATGCCACAGTGCTCAGTTGCTAATACATTTTTTATAAGGAAAACCTGCATTTGCATTTTATGAGGAAGAATATCCTATTTTATCTAATATCTTCCTGGCAGTGAGGCATAGAGAAAACATTCTGGCCATTTCAAGGGCTTGATCATTGGAGAATGAACATTCTGTGTCAGAAATGTAATTCCTCTCCATGCTCTTGATAAGGTTCCAGGTCTCCTTTCCTTTGCTTCCATGCCAATAGAGCTTATTTCTAAGCATCGTTTTGTTCCCCAAAAGCTTTCATCTCCATGCTGCTCTTTAATTTGTTTCCACCTCCTGCTTCATTCAAAGGCCATCCTCTTGCCTGCCTCTGCTGCCTTTTCTCTTCTTATTAGAGTCTGAAAATCCACCAGTGTACCTCCCATTTTGGGCTATGCCTATGGTCCTAGTGTAATTTATTAATAGTATCCCAGGTTTAGCAGTAAATTATTGTGTTTTGGTCATATGACCTCTCTCTCAGTGGTCAGCTACTGTCTCACAGTCTTGCCTTCACTTGACTCTTGCCTTGGGGACATCCTGTTCTCCCCTGATAACACTCTTGCCTCACAGGTCACTGACCACCCATTTCTCTTTTCTGCCCTTGTCACTAAAGGGTACCATCTTGCCTCACACCTCATGTCACTGTTCAGCAGACATTGGAGGCCTTTACTTTAAGCTCCAATTCTTGAATATTCTCTTCTATGACCACAGCTTCCCACTCTCCTGCTTCCCTTCCTTTATAAACTGTGATCCTGCCCTTGTTCTTCTCATTGCCTCAGTTCTTGCCCTGCTCTCCTTCCAGGCTGCCCAGCTTCTCATGGCCCTCCTTGTTTTTAAATCCAGCCTAGCATTCCTGCCAGGGTTTCCACTCCATGTTGACTCATTTTGTCTGCCTTCCCCATGGGCCTCTCAGCTCCAGAGCCCCATGAGGACATGATGGTCTTTTCTTCCCCTGGATTCCTCTCCTATCCTGCACATTTTAGGTTTTCAAGAAATAAATTGGATTTGCTGCTATTTTACCCTTCTAGAAACACTTTCCTCATATGAATAATTCTCTCTTTGTCACTGCCATCAAAAGCCTAGTTCTTTTGTCTGGTTTGTTGAAGAGGACTTATTTTCACTTCTCATTTTGCTGTCAAATTTATTCCTGTTTCTCTTAAATTAGCTTCTATTTCTGGGGAAAAAGCTGTGGTTCTCTGTAAATCTCTACCTCACTCCAGGCATCCCAGCCCTGTGCCTGGTTCCTGTTCTGTAGTAGCTTCCCTCTTTGGCTCCTCTCAGTCACACTGGCAGTTTTCTTCTTGACTCCGCTTATCTCATCCATGGGCCTTGTGTTTATTTTTACACCAGTTAGAACAATTAGACATATTATGTCTGCCCTTCATGCTTTCCCTCCCTTGCTTTGAATTACATGATGATTAGCACTGTTACATTTCTTTAAGGAACAGAGTACAGATGACCCAAGTCATTTGTCACTGACTTGGGATATGATAAGTGCATTGTTGTTGTGCACCACTTTCCCTTGTAGGCATGCATGAGTTCCTAAGTGATTCAGGATAGGCTTTTGTGAAACATTAAAATTTTCCTTGTTTTTGTTACACATGAAGCAAAATGGTTGTTGGGTTATTGTTTGCATAAGACTAAGGTGAACCATGGTTTTGCATCATTTAGAAAGTTTGAAAGAAATGTACCACTAAACAAAATCTGCAGGTCTTTTGTGGATATAGTTCTGTATCTGATGATCTAAAATGAATGTGGAAGAAAGTCCTGTCCTCACATAAGCAAACCTTTCACACATGGAAGATGTAAGATTCTTTGAAAAGCCTTTAATGGTTCCCTCCTTTTTTGATATCTGTTTCCCAAAAGGACCCTGCAGAATATTGTGTATCTATCTTTAATGTGGGAGACGGACCCAGCAACCCACTCCCAAAAATCAATCTGCCATTAAAAACCCAATGAATAACAGAGAAGCACTGACAATACCAGTTCACCTGTTGCATATAGGATCCCTATGAGTCGGATACCAACACAACGGTACCTAACAACAATAACAACAACATCTTTAATGTGCATCTCTAAGCTCCCAGGAGATAGGGACCATAAGACTGCATGTTTACTGTTCAGTAATTACAGAACTTAAGTGGATTTTGCACCTAAAAGATACTTGTTGAATTGAATATCATAGAGTGTGAATTAGTGCAGTACTGAGTGTTAGAGAAAAGATAAGTCATTCCTCATGCTTACTCTCCTAAAGGTGAGTTTCTAGTTGGATTGTGAAGTTAAGAAGGACATATACAGGAAGAGAGGGAAAAAAATGTGCCAAGGTTCTTCTTGGGTTTTAGATCCTTCTGGATTGAAAGACTTAATTTCTAAGGATCAGGGGCAGAGAAAATCCATACTCTGCCTCTTTTGTAAGTTTTTCTGCTATCATTGATGACATTTATAATAGTTTCAGAAGCCACCACATCCTGCCACCACCACTCCTGTTGTGGATTCCTTCTTTGGGGATTGATGCCAGATTATTTAGAGGATGATATGACAGGGCCAGGACCATACAGTTTACTTGAACATATCATCATTTTTCTAGAAAGATAAGCATTTTCTCATGTTTGAAGTCTTTTGAACCCTTGTTTTATTCTGGGCAAATCTGAACATGTTGCTCTAAGTATATTTGGATTTTGTTTGTTTATTTGTTTGTTTTTATTGTATTGGGTAGGACTAGAATTTACTGCAGTCTGTGACTAAAGACCATTCTCCAAAATATGCATTCTCTCCCTTCTCTCATCCTCCTCCTTATTCTTATTGTTTTCTTTTGTGGTTGAGTCACATGCTAGGCAAGTGCTCTACCACTGAGCTGCACCCCCACCTGTTTTTTTATTTTTTACTTCAAGACAGGATCTCACTCAGTTGTGCATACTGCCTCTGGCCTCAAAATCACCATCCTCTTACTCAGCCTCCCAAGTCTCTGGGATTATAGGTGTGTGTCATGGCACCTGACTTGCATTCTCTTCTAAAGGGACAGTTTATCCTTGTATCAAACACCACTGGGGGAAGGAAAAGTGGAGGTCATTTACTTCTCACCTTGTTGTTGTTGTTGTTAGGTGCTGTTGAGTCGGTATCCAACTCATAGCAACCCTCATAGGGTTTTCAATGGCTGAGTGCTTCGGGATTGCCTTGGGAGTGGATTGCCAGGCCCTTCTCCCATTTTTGCGGTGCTGGGAATTGAACTCGGGGCCTCAGAGACTGCAGTGCAGCGCTCTACCCACTGAGCTAAATCCCAGCCCATACTTCTCACCTTAGGTAGGCCTAATGCTAATTTATGTGGAATTCTCACTGGTTCAGGTAGAACCATCTTGTCCAGGAGTAATCCAGGTATTAGACTGTAGGAGATTACAGATCTCAGAAAGAATTTTTATTGATTCCACAGATGTTTATTATATGGAGCACTATGCAAAGGGCACCTGCAGCCATAGCTCTGTGGTATCCAATCCCATCAGATCTCGGAAGCTAAGCAGGGTCAGGCCTGGTTAGTACTTGGATGGGAGACAGCCTGGGAACACCAGGTGCTGTAGGCTAGGGAGAAGGAACCAGCAACCCACTCCCGAAACAATCCGCCATTGAAAACCCTATGAACAGCAGAGAAGCAGTAACAATACTGTTTGGCCTGTTGTACACAGGGTCTCTATGAGTCAGAGACTGACTCGATGGCACCTAACAACAACAACAATGCAAAGGGCTGGAGGCATAATGGTGAAAATATCAGATGTGTAACTCACCTTGCTAGAATGTCTGTTGTAGCAATATACAAGTAAGCCACATAAGCCATGGTTTTCCTGGGGCCTACCTCTGAAGCTTGAACCCTACTGGCCTCTATCCCATCCCCATCAGTGTTGTTAAGGACAAGAGTCTCTCCATGGACCCTGAACATGATCCCCTCTGTTTCTTGATCATCTTCTTCCTTTAGATGTAACTTTAAAAGTCCTCTGTGTTACCAGCATTTTTGGAAACCTTCTCTCATTTGGGGTTTTAGCTAGAGGTTGTTGTTGTTTTTGTTAAGTGCCGTTGATTTGGATCTGACTCATGACGACCCTAAGTACAGTAGAACAAAACATTATCCAACATTGTGCCATGCACACAATCTTTTTATATTTGAGCCTGATGTTGTAGCCACTATATTTTGTGTCATTTTAAGTTGTTCCACATCAGCCAGAGGAAGTCCCAGGGCTTTACTCCATTCCCATCATTAAGGTCAACTCTACTTTGAGGAGGCAACTTTTCCCCAGTCATTTCTTGAATGCCTTCCAGTCTGGGAGGTACATTTTCTGGCACTATCTTTGACAGTGCTTCTCTGCTATTTATTGGGTTTTCAATGGCTAACTGTTTCAGGAGTGGGCTGCCAGGTCCTTCTCCCTAGTCTGTCTTAGTCTGGAAACTCAGCTAAAACCTGTACACCATGGGTAGCCCTGCTAGTATCTGAAATACTGGTTCCATAGCTTTCAGCATCACAGCAACATTCAAGCCCCCACAGCATGACAAGCTGACAGACACATAGGGGTCAGCTGGAAGTTGTTGAATGCAAGTCTGAGGATGGGATTTTAACTCAAGGATACCATGCTTGACAGTGGAGTGTGTGCTAAAAATATGCTGGGAAGGAAAGGGTGCCAAAGGGAGGAGTTTTGTAGTTGTTCTGGATTATAGAGTCCTGGATTGGTTGGTAGAAGTGGAATTGGACCCAGAGGACAAATGCAAGACATATTAGAATGAATTTGGTTTCCAGCCAATGGATCAAGAGGAAAACTAGGAGTGGTTTTGTGGCCTGAGGTTGAATGCCTAGTGAACCATGGGCCATTAGGCTCAGGATAGAAGCTTGGAGAAGGCTTGGCTCTTGCCATTCTTGCTCATTGCCCTGTCTCTAGCCCCTGGCTCTTGCCTGGCACAGAGTAGATGTTCAAGAAACATTCAGTGAGTGAATGAACAGAATAGAGACTATTCAGAAGGAAGTGGGTTCAATCTGGAACAATGGCTAGGTTTCTTCATTTAGTAAGCAAACGCTGAGCTCTGGAAGGTGGAGGAAGGACTTTTCATGGTGATAACTGTTTCTCATCAACATCAAAAGGAGAAGGTGAAGGAGAGCAATGTGTTAATAAGCCTGCATAAAGTGTGATTTTTCTTATGCTTGGCTGACTGTAGCAAAGCTCTTTTTAAATTTGACAAGCTTGGTGACAGGCTAACCAAAGAGGACATTTGTGCATGTGATATTTTCTAAGTCAACTTTGCAGTTAATTAAATACTTTTATTTCAGTAAATTTAAAATGAAGAAAATATATATCTTCTTATCTTTAAGGAAATTTAAAAAAGACTTTATTGATTCTGGGCATCTAAAAGCACCGTTGGGTTTTGAGTCCCACTGGGACAGTGACTTTGGAATCTGTGGTGACTTAATATCCATTGTCATATTGATAATCAGCCTCAAGGAAGAGACTTCCATTCTCTTGTAAAGGGATGTCAGAGCTCTCTGGAGGATGCTTGCCCCCATTTCTCACTCTTTGCTCCCCTATTTCTAGGACTGCATCGACGTGGGCTGGTGGGAAGGAGAGCTCAATGGCAGACGAGGAGTGTTCCCGGATAACTTTGTGAAGTTGCTTCCACCTGACTTTGACAAGGAAGGGAATGTAAGTCTCTATGGCCTTGATCTCAGTGCCTGGCATACTGGCAGAATTTGTGATTTCTATGGTGACATTTGGGATGGGGAAGCGGGGAAGCTTGGTATAATGCTGAAGCACATTGGCATATGAATGTTTAATGGGTCTGGGTTCTGAGTCCACTATAGAACTTATCTTCAAGCTGGCAACAGTGATCCCTACTCTAGGGTTGCATGTATAAACAAAATGATGTATGTAAGGTAATTAGTGCAGTTCCTGACACATTTGAGTGCTCAAATTAGCCATAAGAACCCTGGATTCTCCATTTGGTAAGTGGACCACACGTGTCCTACATGGCATAGTCCTTGGGGGTGGCGAAGCAGCCAATATTATGGAAGTTGATGAAAAGCTCATTATGAGACTGAGGATGTGGATTGAGGCCTGCTAATCTTCCTATGCTATGTGTGCATATTGTATACACACATGTATCCATATGTGTGTATGCATATACCTCCCATCTACATTGTCTTTCTTTTTTCTTTTGAGACAGAGTCTTGCTGTGTAGCCCTTGCTGGCCTGGAACTTGCTATGTAGAGCTGGTTGGCCTCAAACTTAGGGTGATGATCCTCCTCCTTCTGACTCCTGAGTGCTGGGATTATAAGCATGAGCCACCACACTCAGCTTGTTGACTCTCTATGAGAACCCATTTGGGGATGCTACTGTTTAGATGCCTGTAGCCATACCACTGTGGTGTCCAGTCCCATCAGATCTCAGAAGCTAAGCAGGGTAAGGCCTGGTTAGTACTTGGATGGGAGACCACCTGGGAACACCAGGTGCTGTAGGCTTGGGAGATGGATCCAGCAACCCACTCCCAAAAATCAATTCGTCATTGAAAACCCTACGAATAGCAGAGAAGTACTGACAATAGTGTTTCGCCTGTTGTATGGTTGCTATGAGTTGGATAACAACTTGGCAGCACCTAACAACAACAATAACAGCTGTTTAAATGGGCCAGTACATTTTTGTTTGCCTTGCTCCATGGGTAGTGCTTCTCTGACAATGATGTAACAAGAAATGGTGGAAAGCTGGAAGGACTTTATAGTATAAGGGAACAGTGATTTGGTCTTATCCATCCTATTCTGTACTTCAGGGCTCTTTTGCTCAGGCTTTTGCATGACTTCTCATATTTCCTGACCTGGGCCCCCTTCATGTCTATGGGGGTTCTGTTACTAGACTATGCTAAAGCCAACCTTGATACATCACCATTCTAGTAGAGCTGAGATACAGGAACGATAGCTAAAACACTACTAGATTGGTTGCCAAGGATGCTGAACTATCATTTAATAGTGCATGCACTGCTTAGGTGAATGAACATAATTGTTCTTTTTGCTTCAGCTGATCAAATCAACCCAGTTATCTTGGTGTCTTGGTTAGCTTCCCTGGGAATCCAAGTGCTGCTGAAAACTTTAATGAATAGCCATTAAAAAGATATCCAGTGATGTGTAAAACATATTTGTAGAGATGAGCAACCACAAAGTGACATAATCTTCATGCTATTTCTTGTATTTTTGTCTGGATCTGCTGTCTGACAATTCTATTTGATTTCCATTTGTTCACTCAGTATTGATTGAGTCCTTTCTCTGGGCTGGCATTCGTGGTGGTTGCAAATGAAGCATACACACAGTTGCTGCTCTCATGGGCTTAGAGTTAGGCAGCAAGAGTGGTGGTCAAGACTGTAGAGGCCTGCCATATCTTGCTAAAAGGATACTCAGCGTGAATGTGCTTGAGTGGAGGCAAAAGGCCATCTGAGGCCTGTTGCATCCTTCAGGCCAATCTTCGTCATGCTGATAAAAGCTGGTTATGTCCTAAAGCATTAGGACACCCAAACCTTTATTGTGAGTGCTTTCCCTTGGCCAACAGTACCATCCTGCTAAGTATCTCCTGCCTTATTGGTTCTGATTGAGGCAGTATGGTGTGCTTTTTTTAATTGAAAGATAAAATTGCATGTATTTACTTTATACCTGATGTTTTGAAGTGCAGTTGGTCTTCTGTGTCTACAGGTTCCACATACATAGATTCAACCACCACAAGTTGAAAATATTTTTAAAAATTTTTATCTGAATAAAACATGTATACACTTTTAAAATTATTATTCTCTAAAAATACAGTAGGACAACTGGCAATAAGTAATCTAGAGCTGACTTATACAGAAGGATGCACTCAGTTTATATGCAAATATTATACCAAGGGGCTTGAAAATCAATGGATTTTTATATCCACAGGGGGTCCTGGAACCAATCTCCCCAGATTCTAAGAGATGACTGGATATATACGTTGTGGAATAACTGAATTTAGTTAATTCACATATCCACTGCCTCACATAGTTACCTTTTTTCCCCAGTACTTGAGGGTTGAATCCAGGACCTCGCACATACTTGGCAAGTGCTGTACCCCTAGCCCATTTTTATTTTTTATTTTGAGACATGGTCTTGCTAAGATACACAGACTGCCTCTGGCCTCGAACTCACGATCCTCCTGTTTCCACCTTCTGAGTTGCTGGGATTACAGGTGTATACCACCTTTCCAGGTCATAGTTTCATTTTTTATGGTGACAGACAGTGTGGTTTTGAAGACAGGTAAAATCTAGACCGTTCTTTTAACAAATGGGCAAAACTTGGAATTGCCTCTGTTATGGCCCCCTGCCTTTTAGTTCCTAGTCTTATTTTATTTTATTTTTTGTCTTTATACATATGAAGTGATTTTTTCTTTGCATTTATTTTTATTTTTTATTAGTAATTTTTAGTTAGCATACAACTTAATTGGTTTCATTATGACATTTCCATACATGCATATCATTATACATTGCTTGTGTTTGCCTCCCCCATTACCTTGGCATGACCCTTCTGCCCCCCACTGATTGCCTCTCTCCACCAGTGCCTAGTCTTATTTTAGTGGGGCAATAAATTTACTCAGATGAGACAGACTCCATAGCGTACTTCTCTAGAAGGTCTGTGTTACATAAAGTATTAAGGGAAGCACTTCCACAGGAGAGTGAAATTGTTCATGCTGAGTGGACTTGGCGTGGCTTGCTCATTGGAGTATGCATGGTCTTTAGAGCCCCATGGGCATCTCTGCAACTTCAAATCAGCAGCTACCATTTCTGTGATAAGTAACTTTGTCCTTGTTGTTGTTGTTATTGTTGTTGTTATTGTTAGGTGCCACTGAGTTGGTGTCTGACTCATAGAAACCCTATGTACAACAGGTGAAATCCTATTGTCAGTGCTTCTCTGTTATTCATAGGGTTTTCAATGGCTGAATGTTTTCTGGGAGTGGGTTGCCAGGTCCTTCTCCCAAGCCTGCAGCAGCTGGTGTTCCCAGGCAGTCTTCCATCCAAGTATTAACCAGGCCCAACCCTGCTTAGCTTCTGAGATCTGATGGGATCAGATGTCACAGTGCTAAGGCTGCAGGCACTTTAGTTGAACGGTGATTATATAGTGTGTCATTTAGGTTTTAGAAAAATTAAAACATAACATTATTTTTCATCCCCACTGGCCTCTAAAACCAGCCAACTTGCTTTGCATTGACTCTTCTGCCAGCCTTTATTGCTATACTCAGAGTATTGGTGAGCTGATGACAATGTGACTGGGGATGGGGCTGCCGTTTGCTGAGTTGGTGGTGTTAAGATGATGAGAATCATTAACACAAAGGCACTGTGTGAATGACAGAATCTGAAACATTCTGCCACGGGTTTCAGCAGATGTCATCTTGTTTTACCAGTGGCTGAGGCTGCAGTCATTCACCCAGAAAAGAGGACAGTCTGTGATAATTAGGGGAGACAGAAGCAAAGAGCATTTCTTCAACAGCAGGCCTCTTTCCTCAGCAGGCATCTCTTGAGCTTGCAGATGAGGTTGGCATATTTTTTTGTGGGGATATGGACTCAGGTGGTCACCACCAGGCCTTTTAATTCCTGGTGGTCTATCTTGGAGCGCCCAGCAGATTCTGTCTTTTTCAAGAGTGACATGTGCTTTGGGGCTTTTTCTCAAGATATTCCAGGAGAGTGCCCGTTGATCTCTTGATGCATATTTTAGAGCAATTATGTAAGCTATTTATGAGAGAACCCAGATTCAAAGGCTGACTATTTATTCTGAGCCTTGACAGTAAAACTGAACAGCAGAATGGAGAGATTAAATATTCTAAGAGCTCTCTGTGAAGCAACATGCATGCGCTGTCATTGTTACTGAAGGATAACAGGGAACTTGCACTCCCAAGAATAATAGAAACAATTCTCACCGCTTTTAGAAAAAGGCAAAAATGAGAATAGGTCTTCTGAGAGAGAGTGTTTCTGAAAGGTCCTGTTTCCAAAAAGTCTTGGGTTGGGGCTCCTATAAGAAAAACAGGTCAGATCACCAAAATCAGCGTTGTTTTCTAGCACGCATTAATAGAAAGGGCTCTTTGGAGTTTGGGCCTTGTCACAGATGGGCATCGCTGACATCCCCCTAGGTGGTTCCCTAGTGAATGCACCACCGTGGAGCATCTGCCTCTCAGCCACATGGTCTCAGAAACCTGCTCTAAAGATCTCTCCGACTGTGGTGCAGGCTCACCTTTGCCGACTCACAGACTTACCCAGGTAGCGGGCTGCCAGCTCACTAATCGCTATAAGAACTGAGATGTCAGCCAGTCTGGAATGCGTGGGTCTGCCTGTCCTGAGCATTTGCTCCCTATGGGCCTGATTCCCTAGGAGCCAGTTTTCAGCAGATGCCACATTTGGCAAGAGGGGCAAGCAATCCAAATGAGAGGAGTCAGTTGTTCTTACAAAAGGCCTGGCAGGTATCACTTGAAGCTCTCCTCACACACCAAAGGGAAAGATTGCCAAGGGAGCCGTATGTTGAGTGTAGCTAAGCCCAGATAATGCTTGCAAGAGCACTGCACGGTTGGACTCAGCAGCTCTGTTTTCCTCCATGTTCATGACTGACCAAACCCTTCCTATTTATATGAGTCTCCAGACACATTGTGATACAAGCCATTAGGTTTCCCACTTTCTCTGTTATAGCTCTGTGCCTCTTAAGATTGCTCTACATTTTGCAGGTTCCACACTTTTACAGGAAAGGCATCCCCTTGCTCGATTTCCATAATGACTCATCTACCACAGATGAGCTTTGCTGCTTTAACTCTGAGACTTTCTCTTTACCAAATTCTTAGGTGGCCCCTTACTTTAGCCTCTATCTTCTGACAATGTGGTTTATAAATCTGTTCTTAGACAATTTTTTTTCTTCCTAGTCATGCCCTTTGTTGTTGCTAGGTGCCGTCGAGTGGGTATCTGACTCATAGCAACCCTACGTACAACAGGTGAAACACTATTAGCAGTGCTTCTCAGCTATTCACAGGGTTTTCAATGGCTGATTGATTTTTGGGAGTGGGTTGCGAGGTCCTTCTCCCAAGCCTATAGTACCTGGTGTTCCCAGGCGGTCTCCCATCCAAGTACCAACCAGGCCCCACCCTGCTTAGCTTCTGAGATCTGACAGGATCAGACACCACAGTGGTATAGCTGCAGGTGAGATCTCCTGTAGTTCTTTCTAACTTCTAAAGATGCCCAGTAAATTATTTATAAAAGAAAGAAATGTGTTTTCAATAAGCAGCCTTAGAAAAATAATTCACCTACAATATCATCTATTTTGTACATTTACTTTTCTGGGTGGTCTCACATGCGAAGGAATAGGGCTTGTCAAGGCATTAATGTCACCCACGTATGGCCAATAGATGCAGCCCCAGTGGGCTTCCCCAGGGCCACCTAGATGGTATTTCCTATCCATTCTCTGGCCATACTTACAGCCTATGTTCTCCCAGTTGTACATCTCATTCAGTGTATTCTTGCCTACAGTACCTGTCTCTCATTGCTTAATCTGAACTTAATCTCTTTGACAGAAGAGGCCACACACCAACCTTCTCCTTTGCAGGGCCTGAAGGTGTTCATGGGACCTTGGAACCCCTTGGCCTTTGTCCTGTGGTGCAAGGGTGTGCCTACTCTTTCTATCCTTCTTCACCGGCTTGCTGCTCTTTCTTCCACTAATATAAAAGAGGAGGAAAAGCGGAGGGGGAGCTGGGCTCCTGTTACATTCTCCTTCCCAGGAAAAGGGGAGCCCACATCCTTCCATCCAGATATGGGGTCTGGGTATATAATTGAGGCATCATTTCTATGGTGGGGGTGGACGGAGTGAAGGAGTGAGTCAAGGGAGCAAACTGAGAGCATATTAGCGAAAAGCTGAATGCCAAAGCCTAGCTGACCACCCAGCAGGCCATCAGTTTGGATGGGCCCAGCCAAGAAGGAGACCATAGATGCAGACCACAAGGTCAGAGAGTGAGGGAGGAAACTAGAGAGAGACCTTCCCAATAGCAGGTTATATAATGGCTCCTGAGGAGCTCCTATGCAGGTGACAAGGCAGGTACTTCCCTGGGATCTTGGAGGATGAAAAGGGAATACTGTCACTACCCACTTGAGAAGTGTGGCTAGTTCCCCAGAGGTGCAGAAGAAAATGACCCCTTCCATGTATTTCTAGAACTGTGAGGGGTTTCCTTTGGTGTGTGAGGAGGGCTTCAAGCGATACCTGCCAGGCCTTTTGTAAGAACAACTAACTCCTCTCACTTGGATTGCTTGCCCCTCTTGCCAAATGTGGCTTCTGCTGGTCAGGAAGTGTCATTTGCATTCCCTGTCCAATTTCTAGAGAACTTAGCTGGATATATGCAGGGGCTTCCTGAGGTCTAAATTTACTCAAAGTCAAGCTGAGACTTACTTCCAGAACCTTACCATATTCCTCTAACATCCTCCCCCCAGCCATGGTCTAAATATGGCTTACTCCCACCTAAACTCATCTTGGGGATTTGTCCCCACTGTAACAGTGTTGAGAGGGTGTAGGATCTTTAAGAGATACCTAGGTCATGGGGGTGTTTCTGGAGAGACTACATTCATTCTCTTGAGACTAGATTAGTTCTCATGAGAGTAGATTGCAAGCCTGGTACCTTCCCCCAGTCCCTCTCATCCATGTGTTCCTTCTGCTTGTCTCTACTGCCCCTTCAATTTTCTGCCATGAATTAAAAGACCATGAAGCCCTCACTAGAAGCTGATCAGATGCTGATACCATGTTCTTGGATTTCTATAACCATGAGCCAAAGTAAACCTCTTTTCTTTATGAATTGCTCAGCTTTAGATAGTCAGTTTTCTCTTTATTTCTCCTTTTGTTTTTATTTTCCATACTTGGGGGTTCAACCCAGAGCCTTGCACATCCTTTTTTTTTTCTTTTTTCAGTACATGGGGCTGAACCCAGGGCCTAGCACATACTTTGCAAGCGCTATACCACTGGGTGGGGCTGGGATTGAGCTCAATTGGTACAGCACCACTCCACAGTCTCTGCGGTCCGTAGATCAATTCCCAGCACTGCAAAATATGGGAGAAGGATGTGGCAATTCGCTCCCAAGGCAATCCTGAAATAATCAGCCATTGAAAACCCTATGAGAGTTGCTATGAGTCAGATATGACTCCATGGCACTTAACAACAACAACAACATACCACTGGGTTGCAACCCTAGTCCATTTTTGTTTTCTTTCTTTCTTTCTTTCTTTCTTTTTTTTTTTTTTTTTTTTTTTTTTTTTTTTTTTTTTTTTTTTTTTTTTTTTTTTTTTTTTTTTTTTTTTTTTTTTTTTTTTTTTT
>VMDO01004603.1:20204-123125 GCA_007922755.1 Pedetes capensis | reverse complement strand
AAATCTCAGCGTTGTTTTGATTTGCATTTCCCTAATGGCTAGGGATATTGAGCACTTTTTCATGTGTTTCATGGCTTTATGGACCTCTTCATTTGAGAACTGTCTACTCAGTTCCTTTGCCCATTTGTGTATTGGGTTGTTTGGTTTTTGGGTTTTTTTTTCTTGAGTTCCTTATAAATTCTAGTAATTAGACCTTTGTAAGATTTAGCTCAGTTGGTAGAGTGCTGCGCTGCAGTCTCTGAGATCCTGAGTTCAATTCCCAGTACCGCAAAAATGGGAGAAGGACCTGGCAATCCACTCCCAAGGCAATCCCAAAACAGTCATTGAAAACCCTATGAGGGTCGCTATGAGTCGGATATCTACTTGATGGCACCTAACAACAACAACAAGATGTATAAAATGCGAAGATTTTTTTTCCATTCCGTGGAGGTTTCCTTGACTCTGTTAATTGTTTCTTTTGCTGTGCAGAAGCTTTTTAATTTCATGTGGTCCCATTTATCTATTCTTGTTGCAATTTCTTGAGCAATTGGGGTCCTATTAAGGAAATCTTTTCCAATGCCTATATGATGGAGTGTATTGCCTATCTTGCCTTCTATAGTTTTTAAAGTTTCTGGTTTTATGTTGAGATCTATTGTCCATTTTGAGTTAACTCTTGTGTATATTGAGAGATGCGGATCCACTTTCATTTTTCTGCATGTGGATGACCATGTTTCCCAGCACCATTTGTTGAAGGGAGCTGATTCAAAATTACAAGAAGGAAAAATCCTACTCAAAGGTCAGATCATAATAAAAGGGGGGGAGGGAAGATAAGAATGAGGTCAATATAAGTGGACTAGAAATTGCATGTAATTGTTCTAACAAGATAAAAACAAAGACCACTACAGGAAAAGTGTCTATCTTAAACAGAAATGGATCCAAGGACATATAGAGAAATACTACATAGTAAAAGATAGAGAAGACTTGGGTGGGAAACTTAGATGGGAAGGGGGAGAGGGGGGAAACATAGGGGAGGGTAAGGGGTAACCTATATGAATAATGTTTATCAAATTGCATATATGAAAATTGTCACAATGAAATGCATGTCAAAATGAATCACATTATGATGTACATTAAAAATTTCTAATAAAAAAATGATTAAGACCACTTTTCCCCAAATGCTAAAGCATCTAGGTTAACATTTTGAAAAATTTCCATTTTTTTTTTTACAATTTACTTACATTGTGGTTTTTCTTTTTATCTGAAATTCTCCAGATCTCATCTTTCTGTTCTCCAAACTGAGCTTAGAAATATCTTTGCTTTTTAATTTTAATGCATTGTTTTTTCTTTTCTGATGTTAATGCCCAGATGTTAAATCAGTAAGCACTGAGTGCTCATGGAATAAGATGTACATAGCTGTTGTTGTTAGGTGCCATCAAGTGGTGTCCAACTCATAGTGACCCTCATAGGGTTTTTGATGGCTGATTGTTTCAGGATTGTTTTCCAGAGTGGGATGCCGAGTCCTTCTCCCATTTTTTGCAGTGTTGGGGATTGGGCCCCGGGGCTCAGAGACTGAAGAGCGGCAATCTACCAATTGAACTAATCCCCAGTCCCAAGATATACACCTCAAATACAAGAATCCAGATGGAGGCTGGGGCTGAGTAGCTTTGTTTTCAGCCTCTATTCAGCACTTTTCTTCTATATCATTTCTAGTTGTATGTTCATTTCAGATAATGCCCATATCTCTATTTTAGAATTACTTATACTGGGTTATTTAGATTATAGCTCAAGGATATTTATATTTACATCTTTAATAATGCAAGCAGAACAAATTCTACAAATAAGGTTCTCTAAATGAGTGAACCATATTTTTAAAAACATATTTCTCTGCTACATCAAATAGAAATGGCTCAAGCAAAGGAAAATGTTTTTGAAAAGTCATTTTGAATCTCCAGATGAAAGTTTCAAACAGGTCTAATGGTTTTGTATCCTCAGAAGAAGAATCTGTATTGTCAACAACTAAAAGTCTTGCTTCTGACTGGTGGTTAGTTAATTAACTTGACCTGATCACATTATTGAATTGTTAGAAAAAAAAATCTGCCTCAGAGAATATTTTAACATGTTTTCATATATTTTGACATATACACTGAGCTTTGGGAAAATACGTAAGCTCCTTCATTGCATTTTGAATCAAAATAAAACAAGCAGTTAAAATTTATGGTTGTGAGGGGATGTGGAGGTGGGGGAGTCCCCCTTTATTATATTTTCTTCCTGAGCATAAATCATTGTAATTGATTTTGAAGTAAATGCAAATATGACTCAGCATCTTATCAATTATTGTTTTGACTCCAAAGATTTACCTCGTGGCCCCACGAGAATCATAAGTACCTAAGGAACTCACTTAGGAATGACAACAGCAAAAATAACCTTTTTTGTGTCTGTGCCATGGGCTTCCAGTGGTCATTACTAGAAAGTAAGAGCAACCTCTGCAGCCCTCTGCTGCACAGTGAGGACGCTTCACTTAGCTGTACCATTGTGTCTACGTTAGCGATCATTTTCATGGAATGACTAAGAATTAGCTTTGCTTGAAATGTGTAAGTAGATAGGAATGCTGTGGCTTAGCTGATGGGTAGGAGTGACATCATAATTGTTTCGTGATGGCTGTTAGCGGCAACATTGAGGGATATCTGTTGGGAAAGTGATTATTGACATCACATAGAAAATCAGAATCTGTAAACACAAGGGGGACTTTTGCTTGATAAGAAAAAATCTCTAGGGTATGATTCATGAATCAAATTTTTGATAAGTGTAAACTTTGTGAATAGCATTTTACATATTTTTTTTTACGTGACCTCCCTTTGCTGACCTCTTATTTCTTTCTCTCCATTAATCAGGCAATGTGCACCTTGCATACTGTACAATTATTGATATTTCAATTGCCCACATAGCTTGGTGAAGAGGATTTGAATCTCTTCACAATTAAAAAGGAGCTGAAACATGAAGAGAGGGCCCTTTGATGTTTGTAGCCAGTTGTAAATGTCAAGATTTTCAAGTAACTGTATATCCATTTCTATAATGTTCTCTCCAGCTAGCCATGAGTGGTCATATAAGCAGCGCGTCATCCAAGTAATAAAATATGGATATAGACAAGAATGTATCCTAATTCTATTATGCTCCTACAATTTACTGTTTTTTCCAGTACAAGATAATTAAGGCATTCATCATTTTTATTCTGTTTTTCTGGTTTGTGTTAGATAAAATGTCTTCTTTTCCCAGAATATCTTCATTTTCTTTCCTCTCTCTCTCTCTCTCTCTCTCTCTCTCTCTCTCTCTCTCTCTCTCTCTCTACCAAATGACAGGTTTACTTTCAGAATACGCCCTCTTAAAGTTGATATATTAAAATTTCCTGCCATTCTGTCATGAGATTTTATTATTTTGGCAAGCCTTTAACATTGGCAACTCAGTAAACAAACTCCCTCCTCTCCAGGCGTGGCCAGGCTGCACAGTAGATCTGCAGATGCAGATTCTGATCCCAGCCCGACTTCCTACTTGCTAAGCCACATTTGAAAGTCATTAAAGTACAGTATATGATCATTTATTAAAAGGATTACTTCCTGACTCCAGTATGTTCTCTCTAAAATAAACCTGAAGTACTTTGTGCTTTGTAAGTACCTCATAATATGTTTGGCAGTAAAAAAGCACAGTGCAAAAGAATTCCATTACAATTGTGTTAGTAGGAGCAAATAATCAAAATTTTAAGTGTAGGAGTAGCAAAATACTAAAAAGTAGTTTTGACTATTACTAACCTCTAATGTTTTGGAACTGCAGATAGCCCATGGCATCTGATCCTGTCAGATCTTGGAAACTAAGCAGGGTTGGGCCTGGTTAGTCCTTGGATGGAAAACCACCTGGGAATACCAGGGCTGTAGGCTTGGGAGAAGGACCGGGCAACCCACTCCCAGAAATCAACCTGCCATTGAAAACCCTATGAACAGCAGAGAAGTACTGACAATAGTGTTTCCCCTGTTGTATGTCGGGTCACTATGAGTCGGATACTGACTCCACGGCACCTAACAACAACAATGTTTTGGAAACAAGACTGATAAAAGTTCTAATAAAAACATTTGAGTTCCATTTGTACTTTAAATAAGATAGCCCAATTCTACTTTAGAAATTTTATCACTACAGATGCCTCTCAGAAACCTCAGGGAATTTGTCCTCGGAATCCTAGCAGATACCAAAATCTCAGGATGCTCAAGTCACTTATGAAAAATGGCATTGTATTTGCATATAACCTGTGCACATCCTCCTGTATACTTTCAATCATCTCTAGATGATTTACAGCACTTAACATGATGTAAATGTTATGTAAGTAGTTGTTTTACTCTGTTTGTACAAGGAATGACAAGGAAAAAGGTCTGCACATATTTAATACAGATGCAAGTTTTAAATACTATTTTTGGCTTGTGGTTGGTTGAATCCATGGATGCAAAACCCACAAAATGTGGAGGCACTTTGGAAACTATTTGATCCAACTATCATGGCTATCTCAGTGTCACTGGATCACTGAATCTTGTCAGATGACCTTTGACAAAAGGTCATTTAGCCTCAACAAAACCACTGCTAATGACACAAGTCTCACTACCTCTGTATTTAGCTGCTGGGAAATTCTTCCCAATTCTACTTTCTTATAAATTTGACTCACTGGTACCTGTTTTGCCCTCTGAGGGGACAGAAAAAAAATCAAAACAAAAGGATTGTATCTTCTCCATTGATGACCTTCTAACATTTAAAGATAATCACAGTACCAAATGTCTTATTTCTCAAGAGATTTTCCTCTTCTTTGTGACATCTCTTGGCATCATTCTGTCTCCTCTTAATACTTTCTCTGAAACACGATCCATTTTGTATGTGTCTTCCTAGAAGTCTGGCATTAGATTAGTGTGGGCTATAGGGACATCAGGAATACTGGGGGTAATCTGCACTTGACCAGAATTGGCCAATATTGCCTAAGCTCTGATTTATTGTGGATTAGTAGACTTTCACTTGCTAAGACAGAGCACCAAAGAGAAATCAAAGATGGAAGGCATTCCTTGATTTATAGATACATCACTTTTATCTGTCTCTCTGGCCACGTGGCATTATCCCTGCTTTTGTGTCCAAATTTCCCTTCTTGGGTACTGGTCATTGGATTAAGAATCATTATAATCCAGGACCTCTCATGTGTCTGTCAGTTTGTAGTGCTGTGGGGACTTGCATGTTGCTGTGATGCTGAAATCTATGACCTTGGTATCTCAGATATCAGCAGGGCCACCCATCGTGGACAGGTTTCAGGTCAGCTTCCAGATTAAGACAGACTAGGGAGAAGGATGCAGAAGTCCACTCTTGAGACAATTAGCCATTGAAAACCCTGTGAATAGCAGAGAAACACTGTCAAATAGAGTGCTGCAAAATGAGCACCTCAGGTGGAAGGCATTCAAAAAATGACTGGGGAAGAGTTGCCTCCTCAAAATAGAGTCAACCTTAATGACTGGAATAGAGTAAAGCCCCTGGGACCTCCTTTTGCAGATGTGATAACAACACAAAATGAGAAAAAAACAGTGTCTGCAACAATGGGCTCAAACATAAAAAGATGGTGTGCATGGCACAGTGTCGGGAGTGTTCTGTTCTGTTGTACATAGGGATGCTATGAGTCAGATACCACTTGATGACATCTAACACACACACACACACACACAATCCAGTATGACTTCATCTTAATTTGGTTACATTAACAAAGACTATTTACGAATAAGATCATGATCATACCAGATGTCACGATTTGGATTGTATCTTTTGGGGAGATACCAATTTAATCTACAACTCACATTGTGTTAGCTTTTTGTCACTGTAACAAAATGCTGGAGTTACTCAACTCAAAAGGAGGAAAGGTTTATTTTGGCTCAGTTTCAGAGGTTTCAGTCTGTGATTGTTTGGCAATTTTACTTTGGGCCCGCAAGCGAGCAAGCAAGTGAACGAGGGAGACAGACGCACACACAGAAACTGAGGTCTCATTGTCCCTTTCACAGGCACACACCCAGTGAGCTACCTTCCTCCCATGCCCCATCTTTTGAGTGTTCCACCACGCCAACAGTGCTGTGGGCTGGGAACCAGGCCTTCACACAGGGACCTTTACTAGACATTCAAGATCCACAACATAGTAGGTACCAAACACCTGTATCACAGATATACTGAGTCTGCTTTGAACAGCTTCTTGCTGACTATATGTGGGCACTCTTTTCCTAACTCTTTCTTTACTAGGAGGAACAACTTTCCCCTTATGCCTACAAGTTTCAGAGGAGGCTGCTTCAGAACAGACAGATAAACAGACTCATAGAAACCTTGCTTGGGCCACTAGTAATAGCATTATTTTTTTAAAAATTATTTAAACTGTAATTCTCTTATTCCAGAGAACAAACTTCTCTAGAGGCCAGAGGTAGAAAAATGATAAAGTGAAATGCTGAATTGAGCCTTCAACTGGGCATTGAACTAATAAGGAAGAAGGAAAATTGATTTTAAATTCATCTTCACATTTTAGAACCCTTTAAGGTTATTATAAGATATGTATACTAGTATGTACATAAACCAACTCTGTGTGTGTATGTGTGTGTGTGTATGTGTGTGTGTGTGTGAGACAGAGAGAGAGAGAGAGAGAGAGAGAGAGAGAGAGAGAGAGAGAGAGAGATTAATTTGTGGTAGATCCCAGTTTTCTGATTATTGAAAACATGAAGTATAGAGTGAAACAGCAATAAATCAAGACACTCAACCTTATTCCTACTAATATTTTTTGTTTTACTAAGACATTTTTCCTACTAATACTGCATAAGCCATTATAAGATGAACATTTTAGTTATATTTTACCATCTTTAAAATAAAGATGCATCTTAAAAATGGTAGTGTCTTCTAACCAGTGTTGACCAGAAGGCAGTTAGGTTGGATTGTCATTGCTTTAAATGAATGTAGGTGGAAATAGCTTTGCATATTTTTAAGTCTACTTCAACTGAATTATGTGCATTATTGGTATCACATATGTTGATTATAATTGCTGTTTTAAATGTTTTTAAAAAGATTACATTATGCTTTAGACTCAAAATTTATTGAGTATAGAGAAAAGTGGAAAGAATTGTAAAAGAAATATGTCTAAATAATGGTAAAACCACCCTTTCAATAATTGTGAGAAAATTTCTGCATGATAATGAAATCATATGTCATAGCTTAGCTGGGAATATTTTTTCTTAGTAGTACACAAAATAATGATGCATTTCAACAAATGGCCTATTAGAGTCAAGGGATTACAGTAATTTATTGCCTCAAACACAGTGAAACATGAAGTATTCAAAACCTAGCCTTCTATAACTTCCTGATGTCTAGACTAATTATACTTATATGTCTATAATGCTAGGGGAAAAATCTTTTTAGTAGCCAGTGAACAGCTTCAGACTATCTGAAGAAAGATGACTATCCCTGAGAGAAGCCTAAGGATAATTTTAAGACTCTCACTAATACCATCACTGCTCACACTGCCATCCTTTCTAGCCAGAATTCCTGGAACAGCTTTCTAAGTGGCCTCCCTGAACACTCTAAAAGATCCTCACTATAGTTACAAGGGTCTCTAAATTCCCTAACAGTGTCTGCAAGGCTTCACCTCCAGGAGCTGACCTTGACCCCAGATGACCTCACTCTCCTGCCCTTCTTTTTCTCAGGGGTTCAGCCAAAGGGACCTCTTGCTGCCCCTCTGCTTGGCCAAGGGCCTTCCTGCTCTCACACCTTCACTCATCCTGCCATGCCCTCCTCCCAGTTCTCCAGATCACTTCTGCTCCTGGTCATTCAGCACCAAGGTCTCTGTCTCAGAGAGACCTTCCTCCCCAGTTGGCATAAATAGGCCTTTGGCTATTATAACATATCGGCTTTTGTTTTTATAACACATATCATTTTCGGCATTATCTTACTTGTTCATTCCTTAATTGTATGTTTTCTTCTCACAAAAATATAACCACCAGAGGTAGGGGCAGACGGGACTTATCTACGTTTTCACTGTTATTTATTAACACTTGTTGTCAGGTACCATCGAGTCAGTGTCTGATTCATAGCAACCCTACATAGAGCAGGCGAAACAGTATTGTCAGTGTTTCTCTGCTATTCACAGGGTTTTCAATGGCTGATTGTTTTTTGAGAGTGGGTTGCCGGGTCCTTCTCCCAAGCCTACAACATATGGTGTTCCCAGGTGGTCTCCCATCCAAAGACTAGCCAGACCTGACCCTGTTTAGTTTCTCAGATGTGAGGGGATCAGATGCCACAGTGTTACTGCTGCAGGCTTGTTAACACTATACTATTAATATTTGTAGAATGAATGAATCAATAAACTGTAACTGGATAGTTTACTATGATGAAGGAATAAAGTGCCTTAATGGGCTAGGGAGATCTATAAAAACCTGTCTGTTTATGTGAAAAATGAAAACATTTCGGAAGAAATTGGAAGCATATGAAACCCAAACTGGAAAATGTTAAGAAACAGAAGCAGCCTTAGTGACAGAGCCCAGCCATGTTAGTTGTGACCTGGGCACAGATTGGAGCTGGCTATGTTGATCAAGTGTGTCACACACTGACTTGGAGGAGAGAGGCAGACGGTAGAGCAGCTTGGAAGTCTTGAGGTGGAGAGACAGCACCTGTTACACAAGTGAGCCCTCCCGGGCTTTGATGTGTTCCATGTGAGGCTGCCAAGCAGCTGAGCTCTGGAGTCTGGAGCTGGAAGGTGGCCTTCACTTTGTAGAGTATGGTGGCATTAATAAAAACTGCACATTTCCAGAGCCTTCCTAGCAAAGCCAATTGCCTATGAGCTCCACTGCCCGGGACATGAATGAGAGAAACAGGCTGGGTGGGGAAGTTCATGCCCCTTGTAAAAGGACCAGCTACAGCTCAGCCCTGGCCATGCCTGCTGTCTGAGAATTTGGGCTGAGCATGATGAGATTCTACTTTTCTAGCAAGGCCAGGTGTCTAGATTTTCATATGAAATCTCCCTACATGAAATGTAGGGAAATACTGGCAACAAAATCACCTTATAATAAATCATCAGGAGCCAAATAAGAACAGATTGTAGAGACCAGCTGGTAACCTCCAGTTTGTAATTATCTAAATTCTCACCAGTGTTATTCCATTTGAAGTTTCCAAAGACTATATGAAATAAATAAGCAGGAATTTAACATTTTTGATTGTGGAATGAGGTCATTCCTATTTTAAAAGCATTTGAGAATATAAAATAGCATGACCACTTGGAAACAGGAAAGTCTATTCATTTCCTACATCAGATAAAAACTCTAATACATTTTTCTGTAGTTAACATCAATAATCACTGATAAAATGCATACACACATACATACATGAATATACATGTATATATATATATATATAGAGAGAGAGAGAAATAGCTTTATGTCCTGCTACTTCTCTTAATATTACATAATATTAGGGCATTTTTTGCTTAAATTTCTCAAGAATACTATTTTACAAACTCCACTGTAATTATGGATGATCATTTCTTTATTTTATATGGTGATTACTTATTTTATTGTGACAATAATGGACATCCTGATGTCTAAATATTGGGTTGTATTTTACATTTTAAATTCGATATGATTGCTAGAAGTGAAATCTTGTTGAATGAAAACTAATACAAAACATTTTGCTACAAAGTCTACTTTGAAGAGCAGTTTTGAGAATACTAAACATGTTTTCTATCATTAAAAGCATCAGAAAAACATTAGACTTTGCCATTTGATCTGGGTTTGCTTATTGATTATTAGTAAGAGTGATTACATTTATCCGTCAGTTAGACAGTATATGTAGTTTATTTGAATTATCTTATTTCCTTCTGCTGTCATTCTTTTAAACTGGTGATTCTCGGTGTTTTCCTATGGACTCACACATTTCATGTACACTAGAAATATTAGTCTTACTTCTGTGTATAGGAAATAAGATTTTATTTTCTGTCTGTGTTTTAATTCTGGTATATTTTGGGTGTTAGGCTCAGTCAATTTCCTGACAGTGACCTTTGGTGGCTGCAGGCCCATGCAATGGCCTGAGCAGCTTGGCTGATCTTCTGGTGTAACAGTTGTAGTAAAAGCCCCAGGAGATGTTGGAGACTAAGGTGGATCCATGTCCCTTCCTGGTTAGTGGTCAGAGCATGATGGATTAGGGTATTATATTTAAATTAACTGGGGTTTAGTTCAGTTGGTAGAGTGGGGCTCTGCACTCTCTGAGGACCCAGGTTCTATCTCTAGCACTGCAAAACTGGGAGAAGGACATGGCAACAAGTATTGATGTGGGGGTTTTCAATGCTGACTGTTTTGAGATTGCTTCAGGTGTTGATTGTCATGTCCTTCTCTCATTTTTGCATTGCTGGGGATCAAGCCCAGGGCTTCAGAGAGTGCAGAGCAGCACTCTGCCAACTGAGCCAAACCCCAGTCCCTACAGATCACATTACAGCATCTATTTTGCTAACCTACATATGTTTGCATTTTAAAATCAGCTTTCATAGCATTCACTTTTTAGTTTTATTTCGTGGACTTTTTAAAACCAACAGAATCCAAGTAACAAGTCAGTGGGCTGATTTTTCCTCATCTCCACCCCCTGTAAGTGCAGACCCTTCCTGTTTTACATGGAGTCACCAGCACCTCCAGTCATTTGTTTTTAATGAATTTCCCTCAAACATTATGATCCTTGTGGAGAAGATGGGACATTTCTTGTCACCATGCTAGAATATTTTAATATTGGAGAGAGGTCTGTGGGTTAGCCCTAGTTACTTTGCGATGATATCTGATGCATATGTCCCATTTATTTCTTGGAAAGTTCATGTTTAGACACAGTTTAAAGAAGTAGAAAAGCCAAGAGACAATGGATGAATTGGAAATAATATTCTGGTTTTCTATTTACAATTTCTCTCCCCGTAAGAAAACACGGTTGAGGAAGCACATTCAAAGGTCTGCAGTGGCCTGTGCTGCACACTGTTGACTCTGGATGCAGAGGCCTGTCTTTAGCCCCTTCTCCTGGAGCTAAGGTGTCCATCACTTCATGAGTGTGTGAGGAGCACTCTCAGACCAAGGCCATCGGATGGCGTGACATTTGCTGTAATCAGAGTCTGGCTTCAGGGAAAATGAAAACATAATTGGCAGTTTTTAGTTTTATCCTGAGGGCTCCTCAATTTTAACAGAATCGAAATGAGCTTCCTTCTTGTGACTGCTCCGACTGACTAACCAATCTTCTCTTGTGTCCATTTCTTGCTATCTAACAAATTATCTCTGATTAATCTCACAGATTTTTACATGAGTAGGAATTGAGGAAGGAAAATAAGTTGTTTGTGTTCATCAGTTGTGGGTTGCTGTCACTGATGGATGAAGTCACCCTAAGTCCTCTCTGAAATCACAGAAAGATGAATATGAACTATCACACTGTCATTGAACGGGTGTCATGTGGTATTTTCACTGCATAGATTTATGTTAAAAACCAGTAGTGTTTGCTTCACAGATAAGCAAGAATACTGAAAAGCCTTCCATACACCAGGAAAACGGGGAGCCACATTGTCTGCAAGGGTGACAGCGCCCTTTTTCATGTCACTCCCAGCCATGGTGCCGAGCATCTCTGGTTGTCAGGAGTAACAGGGCAAATGCCCGATGCTCCTTGCTCCAGAGCCAGACCTCTGGCGAGTTACAGGAGAACTGGCAGGCTTTCAGGTGATAGTGTGCTTAATCATTCTGGCACATGGTAATTATGCTCATTAGCATAACCTGGTTCCTAAAATGGCAAGCCATGCCTTCTGGCTTTGGCCAAACTGGAACTTCTTCCAGAACCATGTGATTTCCCCATAGTAAAAATCTTTTGACTTATATCTTAATGCATATTTTAGGCAAAACTGTACTAGTAGTGTCTTTTAATAAAGACACATTTGGAGACATTAGATTTGGTGAGATATTTGACCATTCAGGTTCTTTTTCTTGAATCCTATGTGGCTGTGGGCTATGTAGTGTGTCTCAGATACTGATATGTAAAATGAAGATGATAATAGTGAACAGAAAGGTGGTTGAGTGATATTAAATGTGTAAGTAACCTTCTTGGGCCAGTATCTGGGATAGAGGTTAGTGAATAAATGAATTCACTCAACAGTATTGTTTATGGGCCAGGCAATAGGCACAGTCCTAGGGCTGTGGTATCTACTATGATACCCAGTAGCCACAAGGCTACTGAGCACTTGAAGTGAGGCTAGTCCAAATTATATGTGTTACAAGTATAAAATATATGCATGATTTCAAAGACTTGGAACAAATAAAAGAAAGTAAAATATTACATTAATACTCTATGTTATTTGATGTTGAAATAATATTTCAGAGGTAATAAGGAGCATTCATACATTATGAAAATAAATTTTACACATTTCTTTTTTTAATGTGGTCACTGAAATGTAAAATTACATAGAAACTCACATTTATGGCTCACATTACATTTCTAGTGGACCATGTTGGTCTAGATGAAGAAAGAAAAGCAGTAAAACAAACTCCTAAAAATCTTTGCTCTAATAGAGCTTGGGTATGAAGAAGGGAAGCAAGATAATAGATGTGCACAACGAAAGCATCATCTCATTATCCATGGGCTCTACATTTGCTAAGTCATCTATTTGCTAAGATTCACTTGTAACCCCCACATCAATACTTGTAGCACCGTTTGGATAATTTGCAAATACATGCAAAGTAGTAAAACATTTGAGTCACCCTTCATCTTTGCTCTCAACTGAATGAGGTGATGCTCTCTGCCCTCTTGGATCAACCCTTGTATTGTAAACAAATGCTCCTTTTGTGCTCTATTTAATGTCACCCTTTCCAGACTTAACCCGGCCCCAAGCGTAAATGAGAAGTGTTCTCCAGAGTTCTTAAGAGGAAGAACGTTGTGTTCTATCTTACTGAGAAAATACATGAGTTGGATAAGCTGCTTCCAGGCATTAGTTGTAGATGTTGGGCACAATTCAATGTTAACAATCAACAATTTGTTAAATCAGGTATATATTACATATATGCTGCCTATATGTATCAGTGACTATTTAATATATACTACATAAAGTGTCTTTCAACAGAAGCTCACATAAAACGAGGTTATATGGGGGAAGAAATAGCTTCAGCAAAAGCAAAGGTACCAGAGTAGACTATGAGTTCAAAAGGTAACAAATAGACCAATGAGACCGCAATATAGACTGCTAGGGATTTTATCTAGAATTTTCTCACTTCTGTCTTCATGAAATCTTTATGTAATGGAAAAGAGGTGATGAATTATCTATAGTCATAAAAATAATAAATATATATATATTATTCTTCAATGTAGATGTAAAGATGCATACTCCTGTTGAAAATAAAGTACCTTTGCTATTCATACATTCCCTTTACCTTTGTCTTTTGCTTGACAGATTTTTTTCCAGCTATTTGGTCTTTATGATATTTTTAATAATATTAGCAGTATATTTTTGGTAAGTAGAATGTAGGAATTACAGTGGCACCTTGGCACTCAAACTGTTCCATGCGCCAATGTTTTGGTCCTTGGCCAATATTTTTGAGAGGATTCTAGAGTGGTGTCTGCTCCTTTGCTCCACACTTGACCCCAGTGCTAAAGCTTGTGCGAGACACAGCGCCTGCCCAGGATGCATCCACATGAATCCAAGGGCGAAAGCGTGACTTTGAGCATGGCTTTCAAGCAGCACAGAGCTGTCCTTGTGGGTGCTCATGGTCTTGTGTGTTTTAAACACATATATACATATATAAATACATACACATGCTATATGGTCATCATGGAACCCAGGAAAGTTTCTAGCTCTAAAAGTGACAGAGGTAACCAATAAGAACAACTGATTGAAAAGAGAACTTGTTGATAAGTGTGTGAGTGGCACCTGTGTGCCTGAATTAGCCATTCAGTGTGCAGCCAGAACCACTAGATACACTCCCATTATTTACCTTGGGAAAAATGTGCTTGCACTAGAAATGACCGGCACTTGGCCAACCTTCCAGGATGGACTGTGGTCAATCCCTGAGGCACCACTGTACTAGCACTAATAAAAATGTATAGGTGGCTACTAACATGAGAATCAATGGGAAATTCACTATCTACTTATTCTTCAGGATTTCACTTGGCTCGTTATACTAACACACATCGTGAGTAATATTGTGACACGAAGGTCAGACTGACCGGATAAACTTCAGCCTCCACCATTCATTAAAAGTACATACTTGGTGACATTTCTCAGGCACTCTGAGCCTCAGTTTCTTCAGGGGTAAAGTGGGAACGGCATATGTGGGGTCATAGTAAGAATTGAGCAAAGCATACTGTTTGTGCTCTGCAATAAGGCAGGAACAACCTTGAAGCCCTCACGTGGTCTCCTCCCTGGTCGTTTGTCTGAACGCCTCATTGTCCTGCAGAGAACAACGCTTTGTGCAGATAACCCTAGATATTAAATCAGTCAGGGGAGTCTGGCCTGCTGCAGAGCTCTAAAGTTCTTCAGGTAGTGCTGTTCTCGGTTTCCCTGACCCCTTATCAGTCCCCTGACCCTGATTCCTAATGCTGTCATCCCTCTAAAGGCGGGAGGCATGTCCTCACATTTTTGTCTTCTCTGATATTTTCTTTAAATATAGCCTTTCCATTTCAGATTTCTTGCTGTTAGGGGGGGCTGCGATTTAGCTCAGTTGGTAGAGCGCTGCACTGCAGTCTCTGAGGTCCCGAGTTCAATTCCGAGCACCGCAAAAATGGGAGAAGGGCCTGGCAATCCACTCCCAAGGCAATCCCGAAACAGTCAGCCATTGAAAACCCTATGAGGGTCGCTATGAGTCGGATACCGACTCGAAGGCACCTAACAACAACAACAACAAGCTGTTAGGGGACCCAATTCCAGCAGCTCCCCTCTCCATGGTGCTGTCCCTCCTACCTGGTGGTAACTTTCCTTTTTGCAGTAAAGCAGGAAGCAGATGTGGAAGGCAATAGATACAGCTCATTATCTGGGTTAAAACTTTGACTTGGCAGCAGTTCACCTTGGAGGTTCCAAGTCAGATACCACAGAGTGGATGTGATTTGATTCAATAAAATATCAAATTCCCCCATGGTTGGGAGTAGCCACAGCAAAAGGCAGCTGTGTGGGAAGCTGAGGTTGGCCTGGCACAGCGAGGTCCTTTGGAGTTTCTCTCCTGTCCTCCACCCACCTACTTTGCATGTAGCTCAGGTATCTCCCATGGCCTGGCCCAGCTGAACTTCTTATTTTTTCCCCAAAGCCTGTGATTCCTCTAGGCTTTTTTGCTTTATCAAACACCCACCTACACATTTAAATCAGACTGCGGAGTCATTCTTGGTTCCTCCACCTTCTTTTTCTAAACATAACCCATCACAGAGTCCTATCAGTCTACCTTCAAAGTTGCCTGCCTACTCCTCAGCCATGGCCTTAATGTAGCCATCATTATCTCTCATCTGGTTATGGAAATCAGCCCTGAAGTCTCTGTGTCCATCTTGGCCATTTGCTCTGTCTCCAACCCATTCATCACACGACTTGGAGAGTGCTTTTTTAAAAATTTAAATCTTAGGCAGGCGCCATGGTGCATGCCTATAATCCTAGTGACTCACAAGGCTACAGCAGGGGGATCATGTGTTGGAGGCCAGAGGTAGCCTGTGCAACTCAGTGAGATCCTGTCTCAAAATATGAAATTAAAAAAAGAAAGGGTTTGGGAGTGCAGCTCAGTGGTAGAGCATTTTCCTAGCATATTCCAGACCCTAGGTTCAACATCCAATACAGAAGAAGAAGGAGGAGGAGGAGGAGAAGGAGGAGGAGAGGAGGAAGAGGAGGAGGAGGGGAGGAGGAAGAGGAGGAGGAGGACAAGAAGGAGTGGAGTACGAGGAAGAGAAGGGGAGGAGGAGGAGGAGAAGGAGACGAGGAGAAGGAGAGGAGGAGGAGGAGGAGGAGGAAGAGGAGAGTTGAGGTTTGGTATGTAACTCTGTGGTAGAGAGCCTGCTTAGACACAGGAGGCAGTAGGTTTGATCCCCACCACCACCAAAAATGAACAAATTAATTAAATTCTCCTGTGTTCTTTTCTTGTTGAGGGCCCTTTAATAGCTTCTGTTGCATTTATAATAAAACCCAAATTTCTCACCATGGCCTGTAAGGCCCTGTATTACCACCTGCCACTTATCCCTGCAGCCTTCCCTCCTCCAAATGTCCTCATTGCTCCCTGTGCTCCAGCCATGTCTCCTTTGGTTTCATTAGCCAGCTGATCTCTTCCTTGCCCCAGAGCTCCAGCTGGAAAGTCTCCTCTGTCCTCTCACCTATCAGGATTTAATACACATAAAACCCATCCCCTAGTAGTATTTTTCATAGCACCATGTCCTCTATTTGTAGTATTATTTATAAAATGGTATTTACTTGTTTAATAGCTATATCCCCTACTGGAGAGTAAGATCTATGAGGGGAAATCTAGAGCCCCTAATTCAGTGCATGTACAGGTGTTTTGAAAATTTATTTGAACTGATGAATGGAATGGAAAGCAACAATAAGTGAATCCTGAATAGGCAAATACTGGGCAAAGGCTAGGATGATTTCACCACAAAGAAAGGTCACGTTGATCTTATATAGGAATGCTTCATTTGAATTTAATACAATCTTTTGCCAATTAAAGAAGATTATATTATTTTCATTTTCAAAATGCTTTAGGAACAAACTTGCTCCACAGAGCTAGGTTAGCAGAAGGAGAGTCTCTGGTAGTAGGATCAAGGTCCCACAGACAGCAGCTATCAAGCAGAAATAGTTATCTCTGTCCTCTTCAGAACTGCAGGATCCATTTGTGAGCCAAAGTCCTTAACATCAATTACTGACTTCATCCCTGGGCACCCTATGGGTGACTTTAGATTCACATCTTCAGGGCATCTCAGTGTAAGAGCTGGTCACAATGGGGGACCCATACCTTTCTCCTGTTGGGTACTCAGGACAGTCTTTTGTTTGGATCTATCAGGGATGTCCTAAGTTTAAGAAAATCTAGTAAAAGCCTAATGAGCCTTGGTACATAATGATGAATTTATCATCTGATTAATAGGGAATTTCTCAGTTTTATGTTGTTGTTGTTGTTGTTGTTAAGTGCTGTCGGGTCGTGTCTGACTCATAGCGACCCTCACAGGATTTTCAATGGCAGATTGTTTTGGGATTGCCTTGGGAGTGGGTTGCCACGTCCTTCACCCAGGAATCAAACTCGGGACCTCAGAGACTGCAAAGCGGCACTCTACCAACTGAGCTAAATCCCAGCTCTCTCAGTTTTATAGGATACTGTAAAAGCAGACTCCTCAGACCAACTGACTAGCAATTGGCTACTCTTGTGCCCAAAAGCAGGGACAGATGCTAACACAATTGCTATCACCAGTCTATCTATTAAGAACTGTAGGACAAGTCACCTGAGTTTCTTTATCAGGGTGTTTTGTATAACTGGAGAGAGAATTTTCAAAGCGGCCATGTTCTGATGTCATTCTTGCATCATAAATGCAACTGTCATTGCTGCAAAACAAGCGAACTCACAGGTAGCTGAGTGCAGGTTCAATAAACTCAATTGAAGAAGAAAAGTTAAGGTGTCCTCAAATGCTAGAAGTCATTCTTTGGCCATGTGTTATTGGTGGAGATTAGTAGGAAACAGTGGCTTTAAAATTTATTTTGATTGTTCCTAAGTCAGAAATTCATAATACATACTTCCCTTCCCATCCCGTCCCTTCTCTTTCTTTCCCTTCCCTTCCTTTCCTTCCCTTCCTTTCCTTTCCCTTCCTTTCCTTTCCCTTCCTTTCCTTTCCTGTCCTTTCCCTTTCCTTCCCTCCCCTTTCCTTTTTTCCTTCTTCCCTCTCATTTCCTCCCTTTCCTTTCTACAATATCTGGTCTCAACACACTGGATTAATTTCTTGACCTATAGAAAGATGGGCTGGGATTTAGCTCAGTGGGTAGAGCACTGCGCTGCAGTCTCTGAGGCCCCGAGTTCATTTCCCAGCACCGCAAAAATGGAAGAAGGGCCTGGCAATCCACTCCCAAGGCAATCCCGAAGTACTCAGCCATTGAAAACCCTATGAGGGTCGCTATGAGTCAGATACTGACTCGACGGCACCTAACAACAACAACAACAACATAGAAAGATATTGATTTGCACTTACAAAGCCACGGAGCAAACCAATAACCACATTCTCCAAACAATAACAGAAAAAGAAAAACAAAATGCCAAACCCAACTTTGGTGTAAAATATACTGGAGAGTACCAGAGCCCTCTGCCAAAGTAATTAGTAATGATTCTGTACTTAAAGCAATGGGAGAAGGACATGGCAATCCACTCCCAAAGCAATCTTGAAACAACGAGCCATTGAAAACTTGTGAGGGTTGCTATGAGTCAGACCTGACTCATTGGCACCTAACAACAACAGCAACTTAAAGCAAACTTTGAGGGAACACATCAGCAAAGATTCAGAATTCTCAGCAAACAATTTTGAGGCCCTGATGTAGGAAATCAATAATGTAGTACTAAATGGTGTGAGACAAGAATATTGTGGACCACACACTGAGGATCAATAGAAACTAATCAACACAAGAAGGAAAAGTGTCTTGCACCAGAACAAGTGACTGAGCATGTAAATGTTCCTCAGAGAAGAGTTCCTGTCAGAAGCAATTTTGTTTTCTGTGTTTATTTAACCAATATTTTTGAAAGCCCTAGACCCTAGGTGAGAACAGGACATACACTCTGTCTCTAAGGACCTTATATTAGAGTACGTTATTTGTGGTTTTATATATATATATATATATATATATATATATATATATAATATATATATATATATAATATATATATATATATAATATATATATATATATATAATATAATATAATATATATATATGTGTGTGTGTGTGTGTGTGTGTGTGTATATATATATTAAGTTAACTGGAAGAAGAAAATTACATGTATGGTTATTGGCTTTACACATTGTGGTTTCAGGTGTTTTGAATGAGCTGTTTTTGTTAGTGAGAAGCACAGACACAGACCCGTAAAAATGTGTGCATGCCAGATCACACCTGCAGAGTGAGAATGGAGACAGCAAGTGAGCAATACCCTGGCTGTGAAGCTTTTCTTAAAGGCTCTTCTGTCTTTGGGAATGTCATGTGATCTGTTTGTACATATTAAGCATGCTATTCACTTATTTCTTATTTGTTTTTCCTGGTTTGTTGTTGTTAGGTGCCATTGAGTTGAGTTGGTGTCCATCTCATAGTGACCCTATGACCGTACATACAACAAAAGAAGCACTATTATCAGTGCTTCTCTGCTATTCATAGGGTTTTCAATGGCTGGTCGTTTTGAGGCAGTGGGTTGCCAGGTCTGTCTCCCAAGCCTACAGCACCTGGTGTTCCCGGAAGGTCTCCCATCCAAGTACTAACCAGGCCAGACTCTGCTTAGCTTCTGAGATCTGTTGGGATTAGAGGGTGCAGTGGTATGGCTGCTGGCTTTCATGACCTGGCTAATCCTAATTATCATAGTCAGATTAAACTTCCACCCTCTTAATATCTTGTGATAGGGATGGAATTTAGACACATGAAGGCTTGGAGGTCACTTAACTGCATCCATCCATAGTAGGTCCACTCTGCCTTCCTAGGTCCTGGTATAGTTTGTAGGCAGCCTGTGGTGTTGCTTGGCTCCTAGATGGCAGTCTTCTCCATGTGCTGTGGCACATGCCTGTAATCCCAGTGGCTTGGGAGGCTGAGGCAGGAGGATCACAGGATCAAGGCTAGAGGTAGCCTTTGTAGCTTAACAAGAATTCGTCTCAAAAAATATTAAAAGGGGGGCAGGGAATGCAGCCCAGTGGTAGAGCATTTGCAAGACCCTGGGTTGAACCCTCAGTACTGTAAAACAAACACCATTGCTGGATTCACTCTGATTCTGGCATCCATAGCGTCAGGTCTCTGCCACCTCAAGGGCATAATTCACAGCACGCCTGGTACATGAAGGCAATCAAAACAGACCCACCAAAAGTACACATGTTTTAGGGATTTTCCCCAGACCAATGATAGATGGACCAGGTCCACTCCATTCTCGGACCTGATCTTGCTGGTGAGTGAGGGCAAGCAAGCTAAGAGGATAAAATGGTGGTGTCTTGATGGACTCTCACGGGGATGGGCCTCACTTGTGAGGTGCTGATTTGCCAATGTGAGCAGTGTGAGGATATCACCAAGGCTCAGGTCCAACACTGATCCCAGAGAGCAGGAATAACTAGAAGTTTGTCCTGCAGTTATGCAGAAAAATAAAAGTTAGATATTTACATCATAGTGGGAAATTTTAAATGAAATGCATTTGGGTTTCCATCTGAGAAACCCAGCCTGTCTGAAATCTATCATTTGACTTTTCTGTCCTGTTATCAGACCAGCTATGCTAAAGTATTGTCTAGGTAGTTCTGAGTGAAATATACCGATGTGGATATAATACAATGGTGACAATTTGTGTCATCACAGTAACAGTGCAAACACAGCATTGGTAAGAGCCTGAGACAGGCACCAGAAGGCCAGGATCTGACTGTAAGACTTACCACATGGTAGCTGAGGGCACTGAGGGTAACACTGACCTCACTGTGCCTCAGGGCCCTTTTCGTAAAATGGGGATAATAATAGTACCTGCTTCATGCAGTCATTGTAAGAATTAGTTACTTACCATACTTAGGTTTAAGTGACTTTACATACTTAAAACAGTATATGTTGTTGTTGGGTGCCATTGAAGTTGGATCCGACTCATAGCACCCTTTTGTACAGCAGAATCAGACACTACCCAGTGCTGTGCCACACACTTGATCTTCTTATGTTTGTGCCCATTGTTGCAGCCCCTATGTTTCTTCTCATTTTGAGTTGTGCCATATCAACAAAAGGAGGTTTCAGGGGCTTTACTCCATTCCCATCATTAAGGTTGTCTCTACTTTGAGGAGGGCTGGGATTTAGCTCAGTGGGCAGAGCGCTGCGCTGCAGTCTCTGAGGCCCCGAGTTCAATTCCCAGCACGGCACAAATGGGAGAAGGGCCTGGCAATCCACTCCCAAGGCAATCCCAAAGCACATAGCCATTGAAAACCCTATAAGGGTCGCTATGAGTTGGATACCCCCTCGACGGCACCTAACAACAACAACTACTTTGAGGAGGCTATTCCTGCCCAGTCATTTCTTGAATGCCTTCTAGCCTGGGAGGCTCATTTTCAGGTGTTATATTTGACAGTGCTTCTCTGCTACTCATAACTGTTTCAGGATAACTGTTTCAGGAGTGGGCTTTCGGGTCCTTCCCCCTGGTTTGTCTTATTCTGGAAGCTCAGTTGAAACCTGTTCACCATGGGTGGTCCTGCTGGTACCTGAGATACTGGTGGTTTTCAGCATCACAGCAACACAAAAACCTCAACAGCACAATAAGCTGATAGACTTGTGGGAGAAAACAGTGTATAGCAAAGCTTAATACATGATTATGTCTGTATTAAGTATTTATTGAGTTTAAGAGACATGTATGTTTTTCATTTTGATTCCAAGGAATCTATACCATAACTTTGGAATCATTTAGGTTAAAACACCTATATTTGGAGAGTAATAGACAACAGTATATGTTATGTCATTATATCCCAAATGTTGTTATATTATTCTTAAAGGTAATCACAACTTTTCTTCCCTTTTCTTCCCATTCTTTTCTGTAATGTGACTTGGTAGCTTATCCCACAGACATGGGAACTATCTCTCTGACCTTTGAGTCTAGTCTGTCCTTACAACTTGTTTTGACCAATGGGAAGAGATGGCTGAGTTCTGGAGCTAGATCTCAAGAGACATTGCTGCTTATGCCATAATACCACCAGAGCTCTGCCCCAGGACCTCCACAGAAAGGAGATGGTCTAGCACACAGAAGGATGAGAAGGGCATGGCTGTTTTAAGCCCTGTGTAGTATGGTAATTTGTTTAGCAGCCCTAAAAACATTTAATATGGTATATTCCAGATGCTGGTGATAGATTGGGGAAAAAGACAGTTTAAAAAAATCCAACAATTTGTTACTTTCGTGTCTTTCCTTTCCTCCGGGACGGTATGATCCTGGAGGGAAAATCTCATTTGTACTAGTCTTTGTAGTTCCTTGTGCACTGCAGATATCCAAAACGCAAATGTTCTATAGGCAAAGTTCTAGGTAAATAATGAAGAACCATTGGGATTTTGAGGCACTGAGGCAGTAGGGTGGGCTTGAGATGGTACAAGTTAAAATATTGGCCCCACTAATAATTCGCTATGGGAGATCTTGAGCATGTTGTTATTTTTTTTAACCCTTAGTCCCATCATCTGTAAAACAAGAATCCTAATATCTGCTTCATAGCATCACGATTTATGGAAGAAACATCCCAAGTTGTGGCAAATGGATGACGGGTTCTTCCACTGTGACAATGCACCTGCCCACACTGTGCTAAGTGTTCAGAAAAGAAAGCAGGCATTCATTAGGTAATGTGTGTAAAGTGCCAAATCATGGTTAGCTGCTCAATAAACATGGTTTCCTGTCTTCCCCTTCCATGTAATCCTATGATGAATCCTACATTTTAGGAAGATTAACCTGTCAGGTGGACAAGTGGGAAAGGGATGGCTTCAGGGCACCTGTTTTGGATATACTGGAAGGAACTTGGCAGTGAAATTTATAAGGGCATGAGTTCAGGTGGTCATAATATGAACTGAGAGGAGAGGAAGATAGAAATACATCTACGGAAGAACCAATGGAATCTAGCTACTAATTGGAGAAAAGAAAAATAAAATAAAAAAGGCACATTCGCCCAGACTTCTAAAATGGTAGCCTGAAGTAAAGACAGTACTGATGACATAGAGGAATTTGGAATGTCGGTTATTAGGCTAGGAGATAGGCTGGTCTTGGTTCAGGGTGAGTTATGACTGGGTAGAAAAGTGACACCTTCCAGAACAAAATGAGGCTGCACTGGAAGCAGAGTAGAAATGCAGAGGAAATGTGGAGTGTGTGAGGTTCAGTGGCCACAGAAACTGGGCAAGTAGGTGATCTCACCGAGGGAGACAGAATGTAGGGGAAAACAAAACAAAAACAAAAACAAAACCAGTCCAAGGTCCTGGCTAGAATCTTGAAGAGAAATCAGAAGGAGCAGCAACTGAGAATAAGGAAACACTGCAGATTTCATGATAAAAATGAATCCAGCAGTGATTAAGCAAAGGTTTCAGGTAGAAGAAAGCTGTACCTCTAAATGTCCTATGTCCTGGGCCACTAGAGAAATGTCTCAGTGACAATGTGGAAGCAATAGCAGCACAGAGACACCAGTGACCTTCATATCAGTCACTGGCAGCCTTGGTGCAAAACAGAAAAAATTTTAAAAGGCAGCAAATTTGCATATTTGACAGGCAATGACTTGATGAAACACAGAGGTATTGGGAAGAAATTATAATAAAAGGTAGAGAAACTGAAATTTACAGCATTTGCTAACTCCAACAAGGACAAAAGCACTTTGATGTCTAAGCATATTATTTTATTTAAAACTGTAAACTGAACCCTTCAAAAACTCATTTCTGCCAACTTGTTGCTTTAAGAAAATGAAATATATGAAATGATCTTGCATATCTTTTTTCCTTTTCTTTTTTGGCTTGTCATTATTTTTCATTTCACCTATCTTTAAAATACATTAAGCCTAAGATATAAAATATTCTTTCTTCCTTTTTCTTTTTTCTCTACATTTCTACCATCCAGTAGAATACTGTATCACATAGATAAATTTCTCAAATTTTCATTCATGAATCACACTTCTTCTTATAGAAGAACATAACTGTATTATCATTGATAAATTTATAAACCTGTGTTGTAACATTGAAAAAATGACATTAAATGATTGATGTTAGTGTATAATTTGTGCTGATAGCATTTTTCCACTAAATGCAAGAAAGAACTATTTTAATTAACTCAAGTTAATAGTTTTAGGTAAAACTATTTTAATCAAATATGTACATGTGCACACATAAGTATACCAAATGTACATATACAAAATTTTAACTTGGAAGTAAAGCAGGATTTTAACCTATTTTGTACAACTAAATCACAATTCTTTGGGCACAGTAAGCCCTCAATAAAATTAGCTACTACTGTGTTCATTATCATAGCTATTATTAAGAAAAGCAACTGGCTCTGAATACACCCTATAGAGAAGTGAGAGGTGTGTTGTCTAAGAAAATGAACTTGAGGCAGGGCCACTTGGTTTGCGTTGCTTTGTCAGATAATGGCTTGCCAATATGGTCATTTTAAAACAAAGCATATGCAATAGGAGAGGTGCTGCTGATTTTTGATCATATGTCAGATGTGATTTTTATTTTGTTCGGTGGTAGATTTATTTTTCTATTCCTAACAATATTCTTGAGCTTACTTCTGGGATACAGATAAGTTCTATGAAATTTAATCACTGAAGATTTGCTTTTAAGCTGTGCTTGGTGGTATTAGGGCAGATGTTAGTCTAGAGCTAACTTGCCCAAATCCATCTGAATACCCCACCTAGTGTCCCAAGAACTGTGAGGCTTTTCCCCTGGCTGGCACAAGCCCAGGTTGCTCCAGGCTCATGTGAGCTTCCCCCATCTGCCCCTTCCTGGGGTTGTTTCCCAGCTCAGAGGACCTCCTCATATACCTGTGTTGATCAGAACTCAGCTGCAGGCAGGAACTGGATGCTCAGCCTCTCTGTTCTCTGCTCTGTGGCATCTAGTCACTTTGGTCTCACATAACCAGCTCCATCTCAAACTCAAGGGAGATCCCTGAGCTTGCTTGGACTGCCTCCCTGCTCCACAGGCTGAAAATTCCTTTCAGAGGCTGGCTGAGGCAATTGTAGGGTTCACTCTTTTGGTTTTTCTTCTCTATCTGTGTCTGAAAACTGTTGTTTTGCACTCTTTGTTTTCTCCTCATCCACTGAGATGGGAGGAGAGGGCCTGGCCCTGTGAATTCATCTGGCCAGGGGTGGAAATCTCCCAGCCGACTCGATGGCACCTAACCTAACATGGTTCTAGAAAATGTGCATAAGTGTCCCAAGTTTGCCTCATAAACTCAAGCCTACTCTTCTCATCTTTCCCTAAAGAAATGTTGTTGTTGTTGTTGTTAGGTGCCATTGAGTCGAGTCCGACTCATAGCAACCTTACATACAGCAGATCGAAACACTTGCCGATTCTGTGCCAGGCAAATGATCTTATTTATGTTTAAGCCCATTGTTGCAGACACTGTGTCAATTCATCTGGTGGAGGGTTTTCCTCTTTTGCATTGATATCCCACTCTCCTTAACATGATGTCTTTCTCTAGGGATTGATCTCTCCTGACTACATGTCTGAAATATGTAGGACGCAGTCTGGCCATTCTTGCTTCCAAGGAGCACTCTGGTTGCACTTCTTCTAGGACAGATTTGTTGGTTCTTTTGGCAGTCCATGGTATATTCGATAGACGTCTCCAGCACCACAATTCAAAAGCATCAATTCTTTTTCTGTCTCCCTTGTTCAATGTCCAGCTTTCACAACCATATGATGCCACTGAAAATACCATGGCATGAGTCAGACGCATCTTTGTCTTCAATGTGACATCTTTGCTTTTCAATACTCTAAAGAGATCTTTTGCCACAGCTTCTCCTAGAGCAATGCATCTTTTGATTTCTTGACTGCTGCTTCCACAGGTGTTGATCATAGAGCCAAACAAAGCAAAATCTTGGACAACCTCAATCTTTTCTCCATTTATTGTGAAGTTGCGTGCTGACCCAGTCGTAAGGATTTTTGTTTTGTTGATGTTTAGTCGTAACCCATATTGAAGGCTATGATCTTTGATCTTCATCAGTAAATGTTTTAAACCCTCTTCACTTTCAGCAAGCAGAGTGGTGTCATCTGCATAAAGCCGGTTATTAATGAGTCTTCCTCCAATCTTGATGCCGCATTCTTCCTCATAAAGTCCAGCTTCTCAGATTATTTGCTCAGCATATAAATTGAAGAGATAGGGTGAAAGTATACAGCCCTGACACACACCTTTCTCAACTTTAAACCACTCAGTGTTTCCTTGTTCTATTCGAACAACTGCCTCCTGGTTCATGTACAGGTTTTTCATGAGCACAATCAGGTGTTCTGGTATTCCCATTTTCTGAAGTGTTATCCATAATCTGTTATGATCCACACAATCAAATGCCTTTGCATAGTCAATAAAACACAGATAGACATCTTTCTGATATTCTCTGCTTTCAGCTAATATCCAGCTGACATCAGCAATGATGTCCCTGGTTCCTCATCCTCTTCTGAATCCCACTTGATTTTCCAGTAATTCCCTGTCTATATACTGTTGTAGTTGCTTTTAAATGATCTTTAGTAAAATTTTGCTTGTGTGCGATATTAATGATATTGTCTGACAGGTCTAAAGAAATGACCAATTATCATTAATTTTCTCATTGATGAGATTAAAAATAGCTTTAAAACTATAGTGAATTAGCCGGGCGTGGTGGCGCACGCCTGTAATCCCAGCGGCTCGGGAGGTGGAGTCGGGAGGATTGCAAGTTCGAGACCAGAGGCAGTCTGCGTAACTTAGCGAGACCCTGTCTCAAAAAGTAAAAAAGAAAAATGGGCTGAGGTGCAGCTCAGTGGTCCAGCACTTGCAGAGCATGCAGGTGTGAGGCCCTGGGTTCAACCCCCAGTACCACACACACACACACAAAAACTATAGTGAACTGTCTTACATCTAAACTGATTGACTAATTTTAACTGAAACATGCTTATATCTGAAACATTCAATCATTTCTACATTATATAAATTGTTATTGAGAACATATTTTGTGCCCAACAGTCACTGTTCTAGATGTTAGAGACAGGGTTGGAAACAGAAAGGTAAGGTTTCCAAATTTGTGGAATTACCAGTGTATTCTATTGGTGGCTGTGGAAAGATAGCTAATAAAAAAGTAGGAAAATATATTCAGTGAATATATTCAGTGAATAATAATAATAATAATCATTATTATTATTATTATTGGAGGAGGATGAAGGGGAGGAGGAGAACAAGGGGGAGAAGAGATAAACATCAAATAAGGATGAGCATAATGCAGGGAATTAAAATGGGTGGCTGGATAGTGACTTTTGATTAAGTAGTTGGGACGGCTCTAATGAAGCCACATTATCTGAAAGAAGAAGGAGAGCTGAAGTGTGACAAAATCAAGGGATAAGCTTTCCAGGTAGAAGGAGTGAGCGCATGTGTCCTAGGAATCGGCTTGAGGTGTCCAGGAAGGTGAGTGCTGTCAGGTGCAGTCAGTGAAGGTAAGAAGTGTCCAGGTCACAGATTTACGGAGAACAGGTCCTCTGTAAGGTGCGTTCTGATCCAGATTCACTCCAGAGTGATGGGAAGCCACTAGAAATCCTACAGGAAGGGAGCAGCATGATCAATTTACATGAAATGTACTGCTAACAGGGATGTGGAAGACGGAGGATAGCAATGTGGAATCATCACTTTGGTGAGTAGTATGATAAGTATTTTCTGGGCAGTGTTGTTTGCCCTTTTGAGTGTGACAGTCATTCATTTAAAGCCAGTAAGAGTGTGTGCACCACTCTAGGGGAAACTGCTTGGTTTCAGCCTGAGCCAGGGTATGTAACTAAGTTTAACTGAAACCAAGGATTTATCATATGATGCAGAAACATTGAGAACAATTGCTGAGATTTTGACAACAAACTATTTGAATGATAGGTCATGAAATTTAATCATTACCTAAGGAGAGAAATGGAGCGGGGGTCTAGCTTAGTTGGTAGAGTACTACTCTGTGCTCTCTGAGGCCCTGGATTCGATTCCCAGCAACACAAAAATGGGAGAAAGATGCGGTATTTAAAACCACACATTTGACATTTCAGGACTGAAACAGTCCTGAAAACAGTCAGCCAATGGAGAGCAGAGTATGAGTTGGACCCAGCTCGATGGCACCTAACAACAACAAGGAAAGAAGTTAGCCCAAGAGGAGGGTAACAGTGGAAGAGCCGCAGAGTCTAAAGACTGGAAGCTTTGATACAATTAAAGAAAGCTGAGATGAGCTGCTAAATAAGAAGACTGGAAAAAATGGGAATGATTGGATGTTTTTTCCTCTCTTTGGTGCATAATATTGAAACAAAGCCTCTGAAGATATAGTATGGTGCTTTTGATACCAAATACAGAAAAGAGGGACATTCATAGAGAAGCTCATGGCTAGAGAAGGTTATACTTGGCTGAAAATTTTAAAGTCCAGTAGGAGATATAGTTTAGGATGTCAATGCATTTCGATTGTTAAACCTTGAGGAAGGAAAACATTTCTCATTTTACATTTTGGTCTGCAACTCCAACTCCTCATCAGCCATTCATTTATGCCTGAAATTTGGCCTTCCCCCAACCCTTAGACATTCTTTTGAATCTCTCTCCATGTTTAGACTAGGAGTAGGAAATCTTTTCAGCTGGAACGATTCACAAACATTGGTTTGGGTTTTGTCTCCTCCTTACGCTTTCATATTGACTGTGAGATTAGAATAGGCAGGAAGTCAAAAGTTAGAAAGAAAAGTTGATCTCATGAGCCTTGCCAGTATCAAATACTCTGATTTAGAATTATGCAGTTTGTTTCTTGCTGAGACTTCCCTTGTTGCAGACTCTTGTCAGAGAAGGCATATTTTCATGAAGCTGAAATGAAACAAAATGCTTTTATTGGTCCAAGGGTTAACATTGTCCTCATAGAGGACACTATGGCAACAAGGGGACCCTCTGTTCTCAATGTATAAATAGTTTCTCTCTCTGATTTCCTTCATGCATTTATAGAAAACAAGGGAACTGGGATGTGTCCAATCTGTCATCCAGTGCCATGTAGTCCCAGCAAACGTAAATCATTCAAAGCTCTCTGCAATCCTAACCAAAGCCACAGACAGGATTCTTTGATTTCTTAAAAAAATATTATTTTTCATATTTGGGAAACTTTGAAAACTTTCTCGGAGGAAAAGGAATTTGAAAAGTGAAAATTTGACAAGAATTGTTTCTTCATGTGCCAATTACTAGTTGTTGTTGTTGTTTTTAGGTGCCGTCGAGTCGGTATCCAACTCATAGCGACCCTCTGTACAACAGAGGAAACGCTATTGTCAGTGCTTCTCTGCTGTTCATAGGGTTTTCAATGGCAGATTGATTTTTTGGGGGGAGGGGGTTGCCAGGTCCTTCTCCCAAGCCTACAGCTTCTGGTGTTCCCAGGCAGTCTCCCATCCAGGTACTAACCGGGCCTGACACTGCTTAACTTCCGAGATCTGATGGGATCGGATGCCACAGGGCTACAGCTGCAGGCAATTACTAGTAGTCAAATTATTCTCTTCATCCTGTTGTTTATAAGAGTCTAAACTAGTTTCTATTTCTGGCCCGATTACCTGAGAGTTAGAGAGACAGTCACTGCCCGTTTCTATGACTCTATATGGAGACTACATAACAACATAACACGAGAAAGAAGTTGAATGTCTCTGTGTTGGTGTTGCATTCATTGAACAACAGATACTTTCAAAAAGATAAATGCCTCATGCAAAGTGCCTCTTTGACTTTTTCACTATAAAGAGAAATTCTCGCTGGGCATGGTGGCACATGCCTCTAATTCCAGTGACTCCAGAGGATGCAGGAGGCCAGAGGCAGCCTGCATAACTTCAAGAGACCCTATCTCAAACAAAAAGGAAAAATGGGCTGGGGTGTAGTTCAGTGGTAGAGAGCTTACACAGCACGCATGAAGCCCTGGGTTCAGCTACTTGGTGCCAGAAACAGATGGACAGACAGACAATTCTCTGTTGTCAGATGGTGAGGACTCTAACTCATCTGCACTTTCTGTTTGCTTTGGCTTCCAAGAAACCTGAAGGCTACGATGTTTAATATCTCTAGTTGCTCTAATAAAAGGTCTTCAATCCTCATGAAAGTTTATATTGTTTTAAATATTCCTTTTTAACTTTTAAAAGCTGCTCTATTGTGTTTTCTTTTGAATTGTAAGCTTTAGAACACTGTTTTGAAAATTGAATTGTGCTTTCAGAATGTTGAAGTTGACAGAAACTGAGAAATCATGAGTACAACAACCAACTTATACAAATGAGGAAAGTGGGCTCCAAGATTCCATGTGAATTACATAGCTGGTAGCTGGCAGGTGAGTACTCAGCCAAGGTTTGCTCAAGCTAAGCCCAATGCAGATGAGACAAAAATGAATCCAGAAATTACATTTGCCATGTATATTTTGCTCTCTGTTTTATGTTGGTTTTGCTGACTGTGAATCATTCTGTATTGATGAAACTTATTCCAGCCTGCTCACTCAAACTCTTTCAGGGTAGGCCAAGTTCAGTTCTCTAGCAGTCAGTAAATACTAAACTTACAGACTAAAACTGAGCCTTTAAAGACTAATTTATTATCAGTGATAATAGCCAACTTATTTCTTCCCTGAAATATAATATACTTGTCCTATCCCAAACTCTCAGAAATATTTAGAATTTTACTTTTTAACTATAGAGCTATATTCTTTAACTATAAAGCTATATTGTTGTTACTTATTGTTAGGTGCCGTAGAGTCAGTGTCTTCCTCATAGCGACCCTACCTAGAACAGGAAAAGCACTATTGTCAGTGCTTCTCTGCTGTTCACAGGGTTTTCAATGGCTGATTGTTTTTTTGGGAGTGGGTTGCTGGGTCCATCTCCCAAGACTACAGCACCTGGTGTTCCCAGGCGGTCTCCCATCCAAGTACTAGCCAGGCCGACCCTGCTTAGCTTCCAAGATCTGACAGGATCAGATGCCACAATGCTACAGCTGTAGGCGCAGAGCTATATTAGTAAGTTGTATTTAAAACCGCACATTTGACATTTACTCCTGGAATACTATGTATAAGACTGACAAATCCTCTTCCTACTTCACCCTTAAAACACACACTGCGTTTGCACACAAGGGCATGTACATCCAATGTAAATTTCTTTTGAAGAGGGTCTGAAGCCTTAACCAGGATGACTGAAGACAGGACTTTCAGTTTGTCCACTTAGACGTTCTTAGCCTGATCCCCTAAAGGTCTGAGGTGACATGACTTCGTCTCTGCTTGATGAAAGGACATCTGTCCCCCCAAGCTTACCTTCTCATTTCCTTGATGCCACTCCCCTCTGTGGCACATTTCTGAATCATTGCTCCATTGCAATTATTTTTCCCAATAGTTAAAACATGCTTTATTCCATGGTATTTTAAAAGGATCTGGTAAACATTTAGAATAGACTAATTTCTGTTCACTGCTTTTGATTCTATGCACCCCGGTGAAGTGGTGCTAATGAGAAGAGAAACAAGGATAGAGAATAAGCAGCAGGAATGAGGAAAAGGAGGGAAGTGTGTGGATAAAGTAGAAGCTGGAAAATTGCCTCTTAATGTGTAACTCTGCCTTACCTGTTATCCTGGGGAGCAGAGGACATGGCAGCATGTGTAACGGGGGCGAGGGGGCTGGTGGGAACCCAGGCCAGGGCCAGGCCTGCTGGACACTAAGGGAAGCCCATGTGTAGCTCTGCATGGTCTGGAATGGCATTCCTGCACAGGAGGGGAGCTAGACAGTATGGGCTGAGAGTGGGTCATTCCCGATGAGGGAAGGAGGCTGGGCACTGTGGTGCCCACCTGTGATCCTAGTGATTTGGGAGGCTGAGGCAGGAGGATCCCGAGTTTGAGGCCAGCCTGGAATACACTGAGAGACTCTGTCTCAAGGGTAGGGGTTGGAAGAGTGTGAAAGAAAGGTCATGAGGACAAAAACAATTTATTATCCCTGTGATGGGCTGGGGTTTAGCTTGCTTGGTAGAACACTGCTCAACACTCACTGAGGACCTGGATTTGAGTCCCAGCATTGCAAAACCAGGAGAAGGACATGGCAATCCACTCCCGAAGTAATCTGGAAACAACCAGTCATTGAAAACCCTACATCAGGTCACTAAGAGTCTGACCCAACTTGACAGACAACACCTAATAACAATATATTATATATGGGAGAAAGACATGGCAATCCACTCCAGAAGCACTCCTGAAATAATCAGCCATTGAAAACCCTATGAGGGTCTCTATGAGTTGGCCTCAACTCAACGACACTGAACAACAACATCCCTGTGATATAAAAAGCTCTTGGCCTGGGTGTTCACAGCTCCATTTCTAGTTAGAATAAATGCTTGGTCCCAAAACCATCCTCATTCTCCCCTCTGTCACTTCAGAAAACCCAAAGCCCGAGAGTCAGGTGAAGGCCAGGGTGTATCTTTGGTAAGTGACCTCGAGAATCAGGAGTTGCATGCATTTTTAACTACAATTTCTAAGTCTGGGTTTTATTGTTTCAATGTAGTCCACCCACTCCGGCTTTTGTTTTTTAGGGATCATGTAGCATTACCATGTACAAAACTTCCAAAGAACTTCTATTTGAGTTTGGAATGCTCTGTCTCTAGTATTTTAGATTTTTCACAAAACAATGATACCATATGAGGATTATATTTCTCCTCCATTCTCTGATAAACAGATCATTCAGATTAAAAGGAAAAGCACCAAAGTCTATGTCTCTACTGCTCAATATGATAGTCCCTGCTGCAACGTATCTTTTAAGATAAGAGCCTGGTCCAAATTGCGACATGAAGTAGAAGATATGCAGCATATTTTGAAGACTTAGTTGGCAAAAAAATAGAATGTCTCACTGATAATTTTACTGACTACATATTGATGTTAGTAATGAATGTGGATATATTCTACTAAATAAGATGATTTATTAAAATTAATTTCACCTGTTTTTATTTTTTTGGTATGGCTACAAAAAATTTTGAAACATGTGATTTGAATTTGTACTTCTCTATATTTTCTCTAACCCCCATGATATATTCTAGCTTTCCGTGTATTTCCCAGTTACAGAAATGCCCAGTTACATTGACATTAATTCTCTTTATGACCAGGTGTGGCAAGTGGCTTCCAAAGTTTAAAGAAGAATTTTACTAAGAACATAAGTAATCAGAATAATATAACAAAGGCATGGTGCTTCATCTACGCAGACAGTACTTTAACTTGAGGGAAATCTGGGCTAGTGTTCATTTGTTCCTCCCTTCATTCATTTATTCCACAGACATTGCTGAGGGTTGTGTGGGAATGACACCTGTTTTAAAAGATTGTCCCAGACAACAGAGGTTGAGGAAGTCCAAGAAACACAGGTGGGCAATTGTTAAATATATTTTGACAAGATTATTTATTACCTGTAATCACTTTCAGCACTGGGCTTTGAGTATCCATTTATGCATGTGTTGTTAGGTGCCATCGAGTCGGTGTCCCACTCACAGCGACCCTATGTACAACAGGCAGAACACTATTGTTAGTACTTCTCTGCTATTCACAGGGTTTTAAATGGCTGATTGTTTTTTGGGAGTGGGCTGCCAGGTCCTTTTCCCAAGCCTACAGCACCTGGTGTTCCCAGGCGGTCTCCCATCCAAGTTCTAACCAGGCCGACCCTGCTTAGCTTCCAAGATCTGAAGGGATCGGAAGCCACAGTGCATGTGTTAAAACACAGGAATTGTCTGATTTGTTCATGTGTCTTTATATTGTCCAGAACACCTCTCCAAGAAGGAAATATATTCTGGAATTTAATTTTTCCATAAAAGGAAATGTTCCCTAGACTTCAGAGCAAAACCAAACCTCCTTAAAATATATCTTGGCTCTGTGACAGGTTATGTAGCACTGTAAAGGGACTGTTGATGTCCCTTAACATTGTGCTGTGGCCCACTGTACCTTTGTGCTTGCTATCATAAATAATGCATCTAATAATAAGTTTGAGGTCTGCATAAATACAAACGGTCTCTTCTAACTCACCAACTTCTTTTCCTGAATTGGGTCTCCACCTATTTTATTTGCATTCTCTCAATCTGTTGAATGAAATAATTTTTGAGTAGCATTTTGAAAAGTAGAATTTAAAAACATCAACTATGATAAAGTAGTGGATAAAAAAACCTTGTGTCTAAGTTCATCATTGAGACACAGTAAATTATTTGCTTTTAAAGGTTTGTGAGCAAACTTTAGGCTACAGTTCAAAGTAACTAAAGCATAAACCATAGTGAGTTCTAGACATCAAAACAAGGCAAAATCACCTCATAATAAAGTTATATCCTTTCTTTGTATGTAGAAATAGGACCATTATGGAAGAACTTCGAATGTTCTCAAAGGCAGCAAGTCCAAGTAGCCAGACCCCAGCCAAGGCATATGCCAAAGAAAATGCTAAATGTGTCAACATGAAAACTGCGGAGGCAAGACAGTTTCATTTCCACTTTCAGTGGCAATAATGTGATATCACTATGAATTATTCCATAGCATTGGCTCATGTAAATATATTATATTTTTCTAAATAAAATTAATTCTGAGGCTAGGGTAGAGCTCAGTGGTAGAGCACTTGCCCAGCACATGCAAGGCCTGAGGTTCAATCTCAGTACCACAAAAAAACAAAACCAAACCCCAACAAACAAAAACAAGACTAAGTTAAAAAAAAAATCGATATAGGCCCCCTCCTTCTAGGCTTTGGGATATTTCAAGAACCATTGTTCTTTTGTTTTTGTTTTGAGGAGTAAGGTACTCTCTTGGGCTCTTATAAAAACTCTAACGCCTCCAGACGCATGCCTGAAAGCTCAGGTTCTCTGGAGGCCAAGGCAGTAGGATTTCAAGTTTGAGGACAGGGGGCACCTGTACTACATAGTAAGACCCTGTATCAAAAACACAAAAGCAAGCAAACAAACAAATGTGAAAAATGGGGTGGGGCTGTTCAGTGGGGGAGCATTTGCCTAGCATGTCTGAGGCCTGGGGTTCAACCTCCCAGTACTGAGAGAAATAAAAACAAAACAAAACAAAGCAAAGCAAAACAAAAAACCTCCAAGGCCTCTTCAACTCATGTGGGTAAAATGACCCGCAAAGTAACAAAGTGCTCCATACATTCAGTGACCTGTACAGGTCAGAAGCGTCTCTTCCTCACGTAAAACACAGGGCAGGTCGGCCCGGGCTGATGTTCCCTTCTATGTTACTGCGGTGCTTTTCCCAGCGCAAGGTGAGCAACTTTTGGCCCAAATGTCAGCTAAGGGAAAGAGAGGGGACAGTGAGGCCACCTCCTTTGATGTTTATGACCTTTAATTGTGCACATTATTTCTTTCTCAGTGGCCAGAAGCTGGTTGCATGGCTGGGCCTGGCTATAAGGAATTTGGGGGAGTAGTCGTTGGTGAGGTGGCCACCTACCCCACTAAAAACTGTATCACCCTGGACGTGAGGGCACAGAGAAAACCTAGAGACCCTGGCATTTGTGTAATTGAAGAAAATTAGGAGCTGGCTCTAGAGTGTAGCCGGCCATGGTCATCCCTAAAACGATTATGTCTGAGTCCTCACACTTGGCTTTGGCCTCAATGTTTGCAGGTCCTCTTCCCTCAGAGTCCTAGGTGGACACCTCAGCCCTAAGGTGGTGTTAGGAGGAAGCATCGGGAGGTGACTGGGGTGGGGACCTCACAAATGGGAGCAGTGCCCCTATTAAGGAGAACTGAGGGGCCTAGCTTGCCCCTTCTGCCACATGAGGATGCAGCAGACAGGGGCCATTGGTGAGCGGGCAGGGCCATGTGGCCTGGCACCAGTGGGTCCAGAGGTTTGGTGTGTGAGAGCTGCCTGGGCAGGGCTGTGGGGTTCTGCCTGGTTCAGGGCTTTGTGTGGCAGGTCTGGTGGTCTGGTAATGAGACTCAAATGTGAGGCCTGACCTTAACTCCCACCTCCTCCCCCAAGAGGGAGATGACTCTCTCCAGAGGGCTTGCAGAGGGGCAAGGGCCGATCGTAATAGCTCTTTCCTTCCTGTCCCCCTCAATGCACCTTTACTCATAATTATGCTAAAACCAGGTACCAATGCTGCACACTTGGTGACAGCGTAAATAGCTGTTCAAACTGACGTTTCTGTGAGGAGGCCATTCCTGGAGCATCCTGCCTGGTCATCATCTTGCAGCACCCTCCACCCCTTTTATGAGGAAGAGCCCTCACCCCACACTGCACCTGCTGGTGCCTTGATTGTGGACCAGTTTCTGGAGCTGTGAGAAATAATTTCTGTTATTTATAATTTCTGTTATTACTCCATTATTTTGTCATAGCAGACTGAATAGACTAAGACATGACACCCCTGGTATGCATTTTGGGAGTATCTAGCTATCCACACAGCCACCTCTGTCTTCTCCTGGGAATAATATGACAGTAGGACTCTGTTGTTGTTGTTGTTCCGTGGTGTTGAGCCACGTCCCATGCATAGCCACTATGTGCAACATAACAAAACACTCCCCAACACTGTGTCAGGCTCAGGATCTCTTTTATGTTTAAGCCCATTGTTGCAGACACTGTGTCAATCCTCTGGTGGAGGGTTTTCCTCTTTTGCATTGACCTGCCACTCTCCCGAACATGATGTCTTTCTCTAGGGATTGATCTCTCCTGACTACATGCCCGAAATAGGTAGGACACAGTCTGGCCATTCTTGCTTCCAAGGAGCAAACTCTGGTTGCACTTCTTCTAGGACAGATTTGTTGGTTCTTTTGGCAATCCATTCAATAGACGTCTCCAGCACCATAATTCAAAAGCATCAATTCTTCTCCTGTCTCCCTTGTTCAATGTCCAGCTTTCACAACTATATGATGCGACTGAAAATACCATGGCATGAGTCAGGTGCACCTTCATCTTCAATGTGACATCTTTACTTTTCAATACTTTAAAGAGGTCTTTTGCAACAGTTTTCCCCAGTGCAGTCTGTCTTTTGATTTCTTGATTGCTGCTTCCATGGGTATTGACTGTAAAACCAGGTAAAACCAAATCTTGGACAACCTCAATCTTCTCTCCACTTATCGTGAACCTGGGTACTGACCCAGGTGTTAGGAGGAAGCATTGGGAGGTGATTGGGGTGGGGACCTCACAAGTGGGAGCAGTGCCCCTATTAACGAGAACTGAGGGGCCTAGCTTGCCTCATCTGCCACGTGAGGATACAGCAGACAGGGGCCATTGGTGAGCATTTGTTGAGGTTGAGGCACAATCCTTAATGAAGGCTGTGTTCTTTGATCTTCATCAGTAAATGTTTCAAATCCTCTTCACTTCCTCTGCCCTCTGCTATTTGGAAATCTCCTGCCCTTATGTCTCTCAGTCTCATTACAACAGATCTTTCCTGGGTTTGTGCTACTTTCTTGTCTTTAAAGCCTTCAAGTTCTAGTTTCACTATCGTTGAATCCTGCAACAATTCCATCCTATTCTTAACAGGCCCTGGAACTCTTAAATAAAGGATAGAGGGTTTGAAAAATTTATTTTTAAGGATCTTGTTGTAGCAAAGCAAAATGAATTTTTAACTCTCCTCCGGATTAAGAAAATTATAGTCATTAAACTAGATGTGACAAATTGGCAGCTGTGGACAGACTGTGCTCACTGATGTATCTTGCTTGCTCTGTAGACTTTACTGCTGTTAAGTTGAATTACTCATCAACATTAAAAAGAATCCATATTTCTGTGTGTTCATGAAAAACTAGAAGATATGGAGTGTGGAGGCAGTGGGCTTGTGTTCCTCTGAGGTTGGAGCTGAGCAGCAGCATCTCGTTTAGAAATAGCATAGCATTTCACAACACCTAATTCACATCCCTCCATTATAATGCCTGTCTACTCCATGTAGGCATTTTCTTTGAGATGCTACTTAGAGCAAAGACAAGAGGTACTCGTGTAAGGAAAAAGGAAAATTAAGTAATTTTGATCTTATTTTAAGTGTTTACAAAGCAAAAATCAAGGCACAAATTAGTAGTACCCTTCCCCAAAAGATCCACTAACAAAAAGTTATTTTAAAAATATCTTGCTAGTATTATGAAAGTACCTAAGAGGTGTTAAAAATAAAAAGCAAACCAACAATGCGGTGATCCAAGCATGATGAGAATTCCTACTTTCTAATTGAGGAAGCAACTACCAGTCCAAAAGACTGAAATGAAGGGGTTGAAATAAAGACACTAATTTATTTTCTGTTTGCCAAAATATTAAAGGCCACCCAGTAAAAATCCTAAGAGGCTGCTAAACATATCCTAAGAGGATATATTTAAGGAAACATATGGGAAGAAGTTATTTTAACTTTCCCTTAATAATTCAGAAGGAAAGTTTGCAATGATTTATTACTTGTTTTTCTTATGTTGATTCTCAGTAAACTATTCTAAGTTGTGTATTTGTTTATGCTTATTTTATTATTCAGTTCTCTGTGATTTTTGTTATGGAAAGCAATAATAAATACTGTTTATTCAAAAAAATGTTATGTAATATAAATGCCATTCACTGGAATTCAGAGAGAAATAGGTCAAACTGCCTTTACATTGCATGTTTGGATGAGCCGGTAACACCGACCCTCATGTGTCTATCAGCCTGTGGTGCTGTAGGAGCTTGCATATTGCTGTGGTGCTGAAAGCTATGTCACCTGTATTACAGATGCCAGCAAGGCCACCAGTGGAGGACAGGTTTAAGCTGAGCCTCCAGACTAAGACAGACCAGAGAGAAGGACACGGCAGCCCACTCCTGAAACAATTAGCCATTGAAAGCCCTGTGAAGAGTAGAGAAGCACTGTCAGATACAGTGTCAGAAAATGAGTAGCCCAGGTTGGAAGGCACTCAAAAGACAACTTGGGAAGTATTACTTCCTCAAAATGTAGAGTTGATCTTAATGATGGGAATGGAGTAAAGCCCCAGGGACCTTAATTTGCTGATGTGGCACAACTCAAAATGAGGAGGAACAACTGTAAACATCCATTAATAATTGTAATGTGGAATGTATATAGTATGAATTTAGGAAAATTAGAAATTTTCAAAAGGAAATGGAACACATAAGCATTGACATTCTATGCATCAGTGAGCTAAAATGGATTGGTATGGTCCATTTTGAATAAAATAATCCTGTGGTCCGCTGTGCCAGGAATAACAAGTTAAAGGGGTTACATTCATCACTAAAAAGACACCCCAAGATCTTTCCTAAAGTACCATGCTGTCAATTCTAGAATAATATCCATAAGTCTACAAGGAAGGCCACTTAATATGACTATTATTCAAATTTACGCACCCACCACTGAAGCCACAAATGAAGAAAGGGAAGATTTTTACCAGCTTCTGCAGTCTGAAATTGACTGAACATGCAACCAGGACGTACTGATAATTACTGGTGACTGGAATGCAAAAGTTGGGAACAAAAAAAAAGATTCAGTGTTTGAAAAATACTGCCTTGGTGACAGAAATGATGCTAATTTCTAGAATTTTATCAAACTAAGGACCTTTTCAATGCAAATACAATTTTTCAACCACATTAATTGTCCCGGCAAGATGGCGGACAGATAACATGCGCCTTCTGTCCCAGAGTAAAGGGCAGCCTCAATTAGGGGTTTAGAACTCACATTGGATAGATAGAAACAGTGATAGTTTAGATTGGGAGATAGAGGATGAATCTGGATGGACACTGAAATCCAGTATTTGGCTTCAGAGGACCTACACAGAGATCAGTAGCAGGACCGCCATTCCGCCATTTCGCCATCACGCAGACAGCAGGATAGAATCCCAGAGACTTGGAGGGGACTTCGCCCACACACCCACGGGAGCCGGACCCAACACAGAATGCAACCTTGACATCACACTGTCACCCTGCCCACGGGACACAAACTACAAGTTTCGGGTGAGTCAGTTTGAGGAGGCACACGGAATCACTATCTTTAGCGACATACGTCCCGCAGCCTGAGACACTGGGCTATTGTAGGTCCCTCACTCGAGAAAATAGGGATCAGATCCACAAGAGTAGATACTCAAGGGTACGGGGAGTAATCGCGGAGGGAACTGGGAAATCAGTGCCAGCGGTGCATCCACAGCTGAAACGCAGCTCCCACCCTCCTGTTGTGGCGGGAGAGTCGTGCAGACGCAATCTCCACAGACATAGGGGCACACATACGCCTGGATCCCAGACACACCAGAGGGGATCCTAAGTCATCCCACTGCACTGCGGAGAAAGGTGAGGTCTTCGGAGGCAGCTGAGCCCCATGCGGACAGAATGCTTCCTTTGGGCAGAGTATTTTGGGACAATTAGACACAATAAGAACAGTTTTGAGTGCGATCGCTGTGCATGGCAGACCTACTACAGACTCTCTGGGGGGGTTGAATTTCATCCTGCCCACAAGAGGATTTGGTCCTCCCAAGTGGTCTCCCAAGTGGGCGGAAAGCCCTGCAATAAAAAAAAAAAAAAAAAAATCCACGATAGCAGCTGTATTCCCTCCATGCTATAGGCTTTGGGCCGGAAATCTCTGATTTGGGGAATTGGCACACAAACTATGTGGGACAGGGAGAAACCCAGGGAGGACCCCAGAGGCTCCACTGATTCTCAAACAATACAATAGACACAGAATATTTCGTGGAACCATCTCTTTGGTCACCCAGGACATTGTGGGGAAATCCACCATTTTCTATGTAATTGGCAAAATCTCTATGGACTAAGACAGACTGCTCCTGCAGATTATGTGAAAACACTGCCATCCTGAGTTCTGGAGGGAGCACTGCTTCCTGCACTATCAACTTCACCCGGTGGAACTGGGTGCCCACAGTGCAGATTCTACTGCAAGAACATACAAGAGTTTTTTTTTTTTTTTTTTCTTTTCTTTTTCTTTTTGTATGGGGATTTGAATCCAGGGTCTTGCGCCTGCTTGCTTTGTAGGTGTTGGACCACCCCACTGCACCCCCAGCCCATATTTTTTACTTTTTGAGACAGGGGCTTGCTGGGTTGCACAAACTGCCTCTGATCTCGGGCTTGTGGTCATCCTGCCTCCGCCCCCCAAGCCACTGGGATTGCAGGTGTATACCACCGCACCTGAATACAAGCGATTTTATATGTGGGTGGGAGCGTATATGCATGAGGTATTTTTATTTTCTTTTTTTATTTCTATTTTCTTCCTATCTTGTTTTACTCTCTTCCCTCTTCCTATTCTCCATCTCTTTTTCTTATGCTATATATACGTACTTGTGTTAATTATTTTACCATCAGAGCCCCCACACGTCTGTCATTTTGCCGCACTGTGGGGGCTTGTGTGTTGCGATGAGGCTGAGAGCTCTGCCACTGTAACCTCGGACATGAGCAAGGTTACCCATGGTGGACAGGTTTTCAGCTGAGCTTCCAGACTAAGAAAGACTAGGGAGTAGGACCTGGCAAGCCACTCCTGGAACAACTAGCCATTGAAAACCCTATGAATAGCAAAGAAACACTGTCAGATATAGTACCGGAAAATGAGCCCCCCACGTTGGAAGGCACTCACAAGACTACTGGGGAAGAGTTGCCTCCTCAAAGTAGAGTCTACCGTGATGACAGAAATGGAGTAAAGCCCCAGGGTGCTCAACTTGCTGATGTGGCAAGACTCAAAATGAGGAGAAACAACTGTAAACATCCATTAATAATTGGAACATGGAATGTACGTAGTATGAATCTAGGCAAATTAGAAATTGTTAAAAGAGAAATGGAGCACATAAACATTGACATTCTAGGCATCAGTGAGCTAAAATGGACTGGCATAGGCCATGTTGAGTCAGACAATCATATGGTCTACTATGCTGGGAATGATAAACTAAAGAGAAATGGGGTTGCATTCATCATCAAAAAAGACATTTCAAGATCCGTCATGAAATACAATGTTGTCAGTGATAGAATAATATCCATACACCTACAAGGAAGGCCAGTTAATATGACTATTATTCAAATTTATGTACCCACCACTAAGGCCACAAATGAAGAAAGGGAAGACTTTTATCAGCTTCTGCAATCTGAAATAGATCAAGTATGCAATCAAGACATACTGATAATCAGTGGTGACTGGAACGCAAAGGTTGGAAACAAAGAAGAAGGCTCAGTAGTTGGAAAATATGGTCTTGGTGAGAGAAATGTAGCTGGAGATCACATGATAGAATTTTGTCAGACCAATGACCTTCTCATTACAAATACATTTTTTTCAACATCATAAATGGAGACTATACACATGGACTTCACCAGATGGAACATACAGGAATCAAATTGACTACATATGTGGAAAGAGACGATGGAAAAGCTCTGTACGAAATGTCAAAACAAGACCAGGTGCTGACTGTGGATCAGACCATCAACTTCTCATATGCAAATTCAAACTGGAGCTGAAGAAAATTAGAACAAGTATAGAAGAGCCACGGTATGACCTTGAGTATTTCCCACCTGAGTTCAGAGACCACCTCAAAAATAGGTTTAATGCATTAGACACAAATGACAGGAGACCAGAAGAGTTGTGGCATGACATAAAAGATATCATTCAAGAAGGAAGCAAAAAGTCCTTAAAAAGACAAGACAAAAAGAAAAGACCAAATTACATGTCAAAAGAGACACTGGACCTTGCCCTTGAACATCCAGCAGCTAAAGCAAAAGGAAGACATGATGAAATTAAGGATCTAAACAGAAGATTTCAAAAGGCAGCTAGAGAAGACAAAAACAAATGTAATGACATGTGCAAAGAGCTGGAGGCAGAAAACCAAAAGGAAAGAACATGCTCTGTGTTTCTCAAGCTTAAGGAAGTGAAGAAAAAATTCAAGCCTCCAGTGGCAGTAGTGAAAGATTCTACAGGGAAAATGTTAAACAATGCAGGAAACATTAAAAGAAGATGGAAGGAATACACAGAGTCATTATACAAAAGAGAATTGGTAGATGACCAACCATTCCAAGAGGTTGCATATGAAGAGGAACCAATGGTGTTGAAGGATGAAGTGGAATCTTCCTTGAAAGAACTGGCGAAACACAAAGCTCCAGGAATTGATGGGATACCAATAGAGATGTTTCAACAAACAGATGCAGCACTGGAGGTGTTAACATGTTTATGCCAACAGATTTGGAAAACAGCTACTTGGCCAACTGACTGGAAGAGATCCATATTTGTGCCTATTCCCAAAAGAGGGGATCCAACTGACTGTGCAAACTATCAGACAATATCATTAATATCACACACCAGCAAAATTCTACTAAAGATCATTCAAAAGCGACTGCAGCAGTATGCAGACAGGGAATTACCGGAAAGTCAAGCGGGATTCAGAAGAGGGCGGGGAACTAGGGACATCATTGCTGATGTCAGGTGGATATTAGCTGAAAGCAGAGAATATCAAAAAGATGTCTATCTATGTTTTATTGACTACACAAAAGCATTTGATTGTGTGGATCATAACAGATTATGGATAACACTTCAGAAAATGGGAATACAAGAACACCTAATTGTGCTCATGAGAAACCTGTACATGAACCAGGAGGCAGTTGTTCGAATAGAACAAGGAAACACTGAGTGGTTTAAAGTTGAGAAATGTGTGCATCAGGGCTGTATACTTTCACCCTATCTCTTCAATTTATACGCTGAGCAAATAATCCGAGAAGCTGGACTTTATAAGGAAGAATGCGGCATCAAGATTGGAGGAAGACTCATTAACAACCTGTCTTATGCAGATGACATCACTCTGTTTGCTAAAAGTGAAGAGGAGTTAAAACATTTACTGATGAAGATCAAAGATCATAGCCTTCAATATGGGTTACAACTAAACATCAACAAAACAAAAATCCTTACAACTAGGTCAGCACGCAACTTCACAATAAATAGAGAAAAGATTGAGGTTGTCCAAGATTTTACTTTGCTTGGCTCTATAATCAACACCCATGGAAGCAGCAGTCAAGAAATCAAAAGACACATTGCTCTAGGAGAAGCTGTGGCAAAAGATCTCTTTACAGTATTGAAAAGCAAAAATGTCACATTGAAGACGAAGGTGCGTCTGACTAATGCCATGGTATTTTCAGTGGCATCATATGGTTGTGAAGGCTGGACATTGAATAAGAGAGACAGAAAAAGAATTGATGCTTTTGATTTGTGGTGCTGGAGACGTCTATTGGATATACCATGGACTGCCAAAAGAACCAACAAATCTGTCCTAGAAGAAGTACAACTAGAGTGCTCCTTGGAAGCAAGAATGGCCAAGCTGCGTCTTACATATTTTGGACATGTAGTCAGGAGAGAACAATCCCTGGAGAAGGACATCATGTTTGGAAGAGTGGCAGGTCAACACAAAAGAGGAAAACCCTCCAGCAGATGGATTGACACAGTGTCTGCAACAATGGGCTTAAACATATATAAGATCATTTGCCTGGCACAGAATCGGGAAGTATTTCAATCTGCTGTACATAGCGTCGCTATGAGTCGGACTTGACTCAACAGCGTCTAACAACAACAACAATACACATGGAATTCACCAGATGGTACACACAGGGAGCAAATTAACTACATTTGTTGAAGGAGATGATGGAACACCTCAATAGCAAAAATCAGAACAAGACCAGGTACTGACTGTGAATCAGACCATTAACTGCTCATGTTGTTGTTAGGAACTGTTGAGTCAGGTCTGACTCATAGCAACCCTATGTACAATAGAACAAAACACTCCCTAATACTGTGCCATGTCCAGCACTATGTTAGTGCTGCTCTACTATTCATATGGTTTTCAATGTTTGATGTTTCAGGATTGTTCCTGTGAATGGGCTGCCAAGTTCTTCTCCCATTTTTTATGGTGCTGGGGATCAAGGCCAGGGCCTCAGCACAAAACAGCACTCTATCAACTGAGCTAAACCCAGCTCTAACTGCTCATATGCAGGTTCATTCTGAAAATAAGGAAAATTAGAACAAGCGTATGAGAGCCAAGGTATGACCTTGAGTATATCCCACCTGAGTTCAGAGACCACCTCAAGAACAGATTTGATATGTTAGACACTAATGATCAAATACAAGATGAGTTATGGCATGACATCAAGGGCATCATTCATGAGGAAAGAAAAAACTTTATTAAAAAGACAGGAAAAAAAGAAAAGACCAAATTACATTTCAAAAGAGACTCTGAAGCTTGCCTTTGAACATGGAGCAGCTAGAGTAGAGGAAGACATGATGAAGTTAAGGAATTAAACAGAAGATTTCAAAGGGCAGCTTGAGAAGACACAAATATTATAATAACATGTGCAAAGAGCTGCAGATAGAAAAATAAAAGAGAAGAACATGCTCTGTTTTTCTCAAGTTTAAAGAATTGAAAAAAATTCAAGCCTCTAGTGGCAATAGTGAAGAATTCTACAGGGAAAATATTAAACAATGCAGGAAACATCAAAAGAAGATGGAAGGAATACACATAGTCGCTATACAAAAAATAATTGGTGGATGACCAACCATTTCAAGAGATTGCATATGATCAGGAACCAATGGTACTGAAAGAAAGCTGCCTTGAGGGAATTGGCAGAACAAAAAGCTCCAGGAATTGATGGAATACCAATTGAGATATTTCAACTTATTTACACCAAGAAATTTGGAAAACAGCTACCTGGCCAATTGGTGGGAAGAGATCCATATTTGTGCCTATTCCCAAGAAAGGGGATCTAATTGAATGTGGAAATTGTCAGACAATATCATTAATATCACACACAAAGTTTTGTTAAAGATCATTCAAAAGTGACTGCAGCACTATATTAATAAGAAACTTCCAGAAAATCAATTTGGATCCAGAAGAGGGTGTGGAACCAAGGACATCATTGCTCATGTCAAATGGCTATTAGTGGAAAGCAGAGAATACCAGAATATATATTATTGAGTATGCAAAGGCATTTGTGTGGATCACAACAAATTATAGCAATACTAGAGCACTTAATTGTACTCATGAAGAATCTGTACATGGACCAGGAAGCAGACATTCAAATAGAACAAGGAAATACTGCCTAGTTTAAAGTCAGGAAAGGTGTGTGTCAGGGCTGTATCCTTTCACCATACCTCTTCAATCTCTATGTCAAGAAAATAATCCAAGAAGTTGGACTTTATAAAGAAGAATGTGGTATCAGGATTGAAGGAAGACTCATTAACAACTATAGTTATTCACTGACACAACTTTGTTTGCTGAAAGTAAAGAGGATTTGCTATTTACTGATGAAAAGAACACAGCCTTCAGTGGGTTGCTCCTCAACATCAAGAAAACAAAATCCTTACAATGGGGTCAGTACACATGTTCATGATAAATGGAGAAAAGATTGAGGTTGTCCACGATTTGGCTTCACTTGATTATATCAACACCCTTGGAAATCCAAAGATGCATTGCACTTTGAAAACCTGTTGCAAAAGACCTCTTTAAAGTGTTGAAAAGTAAAGATGTTACATTGGAGGCCAAGGTGTGCCTGACTCATTCCATGGTATTTTCAGTCACATCATATATTTGTGAAAGCTGGAATTTGAATAAAGGAGTCTGAAGAAGAATTGATCCTTTTGATTTATAGTGCTGGAGACAAATATTGAATATACCATAGATTAAACTGCCAAAAGGTCTAACAGATTCATCCTAGAAATGCAACCAGGGAGTTCCTTGGACTTACTGTGCCTTACATATTTTGGACACCCTGGAGAAGGATATCATGTTTGGGAGAGTGGTGGGTCAAAGATAAAAAAGAAGATCCCCACATAGATGGATTGACACAATGGTTTCAACTATGGGCTTAAACATTAAAAATATCATGTGCTTGGCACAATGTTGGGGAGTGCTTCGCTCTGTTGTATATATGGTTGCTGTGAGTTAGACCCGAATCCATGGCACCTAACAACAACAACAACAACAAATCAATATTAAATTTTGCATTTATAAATTTGTATTATTTAAAGTGCTCATTCCCTCCGCTCCTCCCATTAGCTTCATGTCCTATATAGCCAGAGTCTGTCCTGTTGTGTGGACAACATATTGAGACTGGGATTGACAGAAAGATGGCAATTGGTACAAATATGGGAAGTAAGCTTTTGTTGTTGTTGTTGTTGTTGTTAATGGGAAAGGACATAGAAACTTACCCTGTAAGGAGACTCCATACAAATGAAAAAATATGCATTATCCTTCCAGATGGAGAGCACTGCAGGGTCTTCTGTAGGGTGTTCATTGGGACCCATGGGCTGTGGATGCACAGCAGAGATGTGTCAAGCCTGAGAAGATAACCCCTTCCATTTCTCAGTCTCCAGCACATTATTTCAGGGGACTTTGGTACATTTCTGCCTGCTAATCCGGCTCAGGTACAAGAAAGAATCCAGTGTCAGCAGAGCATTCTGTTCAGAGCCAGAGGAGTCCAAGGTCCATTTTCAGGCATCCCTAGGTGTTTCAGCAAAACAAGACACAGTGTGTCCCCACAGCCATGTGCCCTCAATCTACTTCTAGGTCGTCTTGATCCTGAGAATGGAATGAAGACCATATTAGGACAAAATCTCTGTTTTTTCAGGTGTCATACAATTGTTATGCTGGGGGTGAGCTTCTTTGAATAGTTTAATGAGCAACTAGAAAAGGTGCTATTTAAAAACTGCAAACCAGGATTCCAGCCTACATGTTTACCTGTGGTCTGTTTTCCTTTTCAACTCCTTGCCTGGGTAACTTATAGCAGATTTAGCAGCAGACTTGAAATTGAGTATAGATTCTCTAACATTGGACAGTATCCCTCCAGCATACCAGGCCTAACCAGAACGGAATCATTTGTGCTGGTTGCCACATAATCAAACAGAAATCTGAAACAAGGTAGTTTAGAAAACACAATGGAATACTACACAGCAATAAAAAATGAAATAATGTTATTCGCAGCAAAATGGATGGAATTGGAGGACATCATATAAAGTGAAAAAACATAAGCTCAAAAAGAGAAATACCATATGTTTTCACTCATATGTGGGAGCTGAATCATACTTAAAGGAAGAGAAAATCCTATACATAAATTAATATATAAAATGCATAATTAAACTTAGCAAAGAAGGGACAATATAAAGAGTAGAAAGAAGGAGGGAGGGAACTAAAAGAGGGAAGTGAAGATTGGGGAAGATTGGATGGGGAGGAAGGTCAGTGTGGAGGGATGAATGGGGAGAGGATGATCTCAATGCAAAACAGCACAATTTCATGAGTATATTGGAAAAATAGGGGAATATAATCCAAATAAGTATCACAGTTTTACTACATGTTGGCCATAAGGCTCCATAAACCTTGTAGGTTGATGAAAGTGTTGCCAGAAGTGATGTAAAGGACGCATAATGGAAAAAGCCAATGTTGTATTACTCTGTACCCCACCATCACTTACTAATAAAGGGGAAAACAATAAAACAACAGCAAAGCAAAAAACAAGAAAACCAGAAACCCCAGAAGGCTCTGAATAACTAAGCAACAGGATCCCCATCTACCTGAGCTGGCAAGCTGAGGACATCCTCTCTGGTTTCACTCCATAAAGAGTGTCTGAAACAACCATCTGCTTTTTCTTCTGTTTCTGCTTTCCTCAGCCCTTTTCTGTCTACAGAGCCAAGCTCGCTGGCTAGGTTTATCATAACACTTACCCTATTTTGTAGAATGAGATGGTGTTCAATTCTACAGTTGTAAATAAAGCCAATTAAGACCTTTAAACTAAGTTTGCTTTGCCTTTTGACACCATTCTGACAAGAAGAAATATGTATGAGGTCAAATTATTTATAATCCTAAGGAGATAATGGGGGCACCATCTTGAAGGGGGCTTGCCTCCTCATCAGGATCTGGGGCAAAGGCCATCGACCATCTAGAGCAGGTCCCTAGCCAACCAGTTAGTGAAGTCATTTCTGTTCCCAGAACAAGTTCTCACCCCATACAGCATGCTTAAGGTTGGTGATCCCAGAAATGCAGGCAGCCTTCAAGGCATGGTGGTGGTGAAATCGGTCTCATCTCATAGGATTAGATGAAGACTTCCCCAGCTCCCCTTTCACACCTAACCTGAAGATCACCTTAACACCTTATGAGAAACCCAGATTGACTACTTGTCTTTCCATATGAAAAGAAACTTCTGTTTTGAATTTGTTACCTGCAAGCCCATTTCTGGAATGATCTGCATAGACTCTGAGGTAACCATGTGCCCTGGCTTGAGGAGGCAAAGAGGTGGCATAATTTATTTTCAGGAGCTCCATAGTTTGATGGAGGAAGATCAGATCCAATAATGGAATAGAAGGCTGCCACTGAGGATGAACTAAGAGTACTAACAGAAGTGCGATATACTGAGAGAATGAAAATTCTAAAGGATATAAGGTTGCTGAAAGATAACAAAAGAACTTTCTGGAATAAAAAGATAAAATGTCTTCACTTGATGCCCAGAAAACTCTGCTTGCCATCAACTGTGTGTGTTCTCCCAAAATAAATAGGTCGAAATTCTAACCTCAAGCCAGGCTCAGTGGTGCACACCTGTAATCCCAGTGACTTGGGAAACTGAGGCAAAAGGATCTCAGGTTTGAAACCATAGGCAGCCTGTGCAAGTTAATCAGACCCTGTCTCAAAACAATTTAAAAAGGGACTAGGGTGCGCCCCAGTGGTAACGCCCTTGCCTAGTATGTGCAAACCCTGAGTTCAACTCCCAGGACTGGGGAAAACAAATCTTAACCTCCAGAGTGATGATGTATGCAGCTTGGGTCTTTAGGAAGAAATTGGTGCAGGAAGGTGGAGCCCTTGCGGAAAGAACCAGCACCCCAAGGAAAGGCACCTGGAGAATTCTCTTCCCTTAGTTTCTATCATGTGAGGATGCGACAGGTGGACAGCAGTCAGTAACCCAGAAGAGGGCTTCTCTCCAGTGCACGGCACTGCTGCCACCCTAGTGCTGGACTTCTAGCCTTCATAATGGTGAGAAATGCATTTCTGTTACTTACAAGCCACCCACCTATGGTGCTGCTATTATAGCTGCCCAGAGGAACTCAGGCACTCTTGCTTATCCTTGTCTCTTCTCACTGTTTTGATGGACTGTTCCCCTAGCACTTATGCATTCCTGTCTTCCTTTCATAAATTACCTCCCCTATGCAGTGCATGTCTATGCCAACACCTCCCAATGTCCACCTAGCCTTTCTTTTTGAATTCCAGGTCCATAGGTCTGAGGATGCAGCCATAGCACTGTGGCATCTAATTCTCCAGATCTCAGAGGCTAAGCAGGGTCAGCCTGGTTAGTACTTGGATGGGAGACTACCAGGGAACACCAGGTGCTGTAGGCTTGGGAGACGGACCTGGAAACCCACTCCCAAAAATCAATTTGCTTTTGAAAACCATACGAACAGCAGAGAAGCACTGACAATAGTGTTTCACCTGTTGTATGCAGGGTCACTATGAGTCAGATACTGACTCGATGGCACCTAACAACAACAACAAAGTCTGAGGAAGGCAGAAGAAGAGCTCCACAAAGATGCCCCTGCCTGAATTGAATCCTTGGAGCCAGTGAACAGATTACTTTGCATGGCAAAAGGGCCTTTTCAGATGGCATTAAGATTAAGGACTCTGAGATGGGGAGAGCAATCAGGATTACTGAAGTGTCTGCAATGTAATCTAGATATTGAAACTGGAGGAGGAAGGCAGAGGAAGGGGCTCAGAGAGATGAGATGGATGAAGGAAAAGGTTTTGAAGAATGAGAAGGACCTCAACTACCACTGCTGGCTTTGCAGTGGGAGAAGCAGGGAGACCAAGTAAGGAACAGGGCTGGCCTCTGGAAGTTGGGAACAGATCTCAGCTGACAGCCCTCAGAAAACAGAGATCTTAGTCTTACAGCTAATTTAGTTGTGCAACAATGCAAGTTAGCAGGAAACCACTTTTCTCCTAGAACCTCCCAAAAGAAATGCCGTGCTGCCAACCCTTTGAGGTTAACCCCTAGGACCCAGGTTAGGCTTCTGACCTGTAGAGCTCTAAGGTGATAAATTTGCATTGTTTCATTTTATTTGTTTGTTTGTTTATTCATTTATTTTTTGTGGTACTGCCTGGGAGGCTGAACCCAGAGCCTCATGCAGGCTTTACAAGTGCTCTGCCATTGAGTTGCGCCCCTAGGCCCCTTTTTATTTTTTTCAAATTCAGACAGGGCCTCACTAAGTTATGCAGACTGCCTCTGACCTTGAACCTGCCATCCTCCTGCCTTGGCCTCCTGAGCTGATAGGATTAAAGGTGTGCGCCCTTGTGCCCAGGCTTTGTGTTGTTCAAAATCATTACATTTATGGTACTTTTTAAAGAGAAGCTGCAGCAAACTAATACAATAGTAACTGCCAACTTGACATCTCCATTTAAATATTCAATAGACACTTTATACTCTGCATGACCAAAATTGAATTCTTGTTCTTCCTCCACAATGCCTGTTCTTCCTGCAGACTTGCAGATCTCAGTTAATGACAACATCATTTTTCTAATTGCTCAGGGCAAAAACACTGGGGTCAGGCTTGGCTCCTCTTCTTCTCCCACACTCCTAGTTCGTCTGCAGAGAATATGGTGGGATCTACTAGCCGGATTACTGCAATATCTACCCTATGGGGCTCCTTCTTTCAATACTTTACCCCTAGACTCTATTGTCAACAAAGTAGACAGAGTGAACCTGTTAAAACAGTTGTCAAGCCAGGTGTGCTGCTGCATCCCTGACACCCCAGCACTCCAGGGGCTGGGGAAGGAAGGTCACAAGTTCCAGGCCAGCCTGGGCTACATAGTGAGACCCTGTCTCAAAAAACAAAACAAAACAAACAAAAAATTGTCACATCCTGTGACTGTTCTGCCCCCATCCTACCACGGCTCCCTGTTTCACCAATAGAAGCCACTAAGGGGACTACAAGTCCTAGAGGATCCCTCCACCCTTCCCACTATTTCTGACTTTATTTCCTATGCTGCTTACCATTACTTACTTGACTTCCTCCACTTCAGTACCCAAACCAGACACTTTCCCACCTTATGGTCAAGGTCGGTTCCCTTGTCCTCTTAGCCTGGCAGCTGCTAACCCCAGATGCCAGTGTGCCGACCACCTCACTCCTTTACCTCATTGCTCAGATCCCCACCCCCCATTTGCTGACTCATCACAGCCTTCTTGTCCTATCTTCTGCTCTCTCTCTCTCTCTCTCTCTCTCTCTGTCTCTGTCTCTCTCCCTCCCTCTCTCTCTCTCTCTGTCTACTTTATTTATTTTCCTCTCTTTTCTGCAGTACTTACTACTTGCTGATGCTGGATACATGGGAACCTGTTCCAGTGACAGAAATAAAAACTGAAACTAGTACAAGCTCTCAGGCAAAAGTTGTAGTTGGAAGGAAAAGGGGGAAAGCACTGACTGCAGGAGGGAAAAGAGCAAGACTCCGTGGGTTCTTGGAGGGTCCAGGATTTCTTAGCCCTGAGTAAGACTTAAAAAAGATTCTTCTTCATGGCTTAAGATAATTTTTTCCATGTATGATACAGACCAATGGCCAGTTTGTCCCTGGAGACATCTTGGCATTACCTTGTACCTGATTTTTTCTTTTCTTTTTTCCCTCTTGTGATAAGGGGATAAGGGACGGGCACATTTCATATATTGTTAACAAGGAAAGAGAGAAACTTGGGTGTGTGTGACAGCCTTTATGGATTAAGGCATAAGACTCTGTCTCTTGTCTCCATGAGTGTCCCTGTTTCTATTTCATTACTGTTACAATCGCTGGAGAAAGACATCATGTTTGGGAGAGTAGCAGGTCAATGAAGAAAAGGAAAACCCTCCACCAGATGGATTGACACAGTGTCTGCAACAATGGGCTTAAACATAAATAAGATCGTGTGCCTGGCACAGAATCAGGTAGTGTTTCCATCTGCTGTACATAGGGTTGCTATGAGTCGGACTCGACTGGATGGCACCTAACAACAATAACAACAACTGTTACATAATTAATTTCTTATGCTCATTGCTGATTTCTACCTTTCCTTATTAAATTATAAGCTTTGCATGTTGTTGTTGTTGTTAGGTGACATCATTGAATCAGGTCTGACTCATAGTGACCCTCATAGGGTTTTCAATGACTGATTGAGGATTGCTTCAGGTGCGGACTGCCATGTCCCTCTCCCATCCAAGCTTTGCATAGATAAAAATAATTATCTGTCTTAATTATTGATATGTCTCAAGACCCCAGACCAGTGCCAGGAACACTACCAGAGCTCAATAGGTATATGTTGAATGAAAAATGGGATTGAAAAACAGTAGAAGAGCCAGGTTCAGTGGTATACACCTGTAATCCCAGTGACTCAGGAAGCCAAGGAAAGAGGATTGCAGGTTCAAGGATAGGGGCATGCTGTGTAATTTAGTGAGACCCTGTCTCAAGACAAAATGTTAAAAAAGGGATGGAGGTGCAGCCTAGTAGTAGTACACTTGCCCTGGATTCAACCCCTGAGTACCACAAATAAAAGCAAAGACTAAAAACAAGCAAAAAAAGAAACAGTAGAGGAAATGAAAAGAGAATGGACCTTGCTGAACTGAATTGATGATTTGAAAGGTCAAACTGATGTACAACCTCACAACATGGAGCAAAAAATACCAAGAAATGGTATTTAAATCATGGTATCATTATTTAAAAATAAGAAACAAGGCAGCTAGATCTAGAAATTTAGCATACAGATAATAATAAGTTTAAAGGAGGAAAAAGAACAGATGGAGAGAAAGCAATAACTGAAAATAACAGGAAGAAAAAAATCTGAGCTGAAAAACTTTATATTTTTAGATCAGATGACTTAACATGCACTTTTATCATCTTATAGATTTTGACCAACCAAATAGCCAAAGAATAAGTAAATACATAAAGGATATGAATATTACAATTCACAAACAAGTTTATCCATATCCAAGTCTAGTTCTGTCTCCTGCAAATAGAGACTACGTAGTCTTTCTTTCCTTACAGTTTGAGACCCATGTTTTGAGAAGAGTTTGCTGAATGGTGTCGGGGTAGTGAGGTGTAGGGGAACAGGTCAGATTTAGGGGTTTGTGTTCTCTGACATGGGTATGGCGCTTTTCCTCAATAGCTGTGTAAACTTAGCCAAATTACTCCCAACTCTCTAAGCCTCGGTTTACTGTGAAAGTGGGATAAGATCTACTTGGCAGGGCTGCTTTATGTGACAATGAGTCAGTGCTTACATAAGGTCTCACGTGTCTGGCAAAGTTCTGGCCACCAGCAAATAGAAATTATAGGTATTAGTGGCTGCGATTTGGGATACCAGTGAACTTAGATAATGTTCAGTGAGACCACATAGAGAAGCTCCCATCCCTTATACTGAGATAACTTTGAAAATGATTTCTAGAGTGTTCCCAGTGGAAGGAAGCAAGAAATATGCATAAACAAAACCTAAGAAGAATATTTGAACTCTTAAAATTGGTTAATAACCATTATCGATGATGGAAATATTAAAATAAGCACCCTTACATAACGTGAATTTGGAAATTATTTATCAGTGACAATTTAGAATGTTTTATAATGCTCTAATTCTACAGTATTGCCACAGTACAAGAATTTGAAGATTTAATATTCATCTCAAATAACTTACTAATAATCTGTCAGGAAATGATTGGAGTAATGGGAAAACTCAGGTTGAGATTGTCTTTGAGGACATTAAGTACCTTTAGTCAAAGCCCTTGAAGCTATACTAGTTGCATAATTATTTAATGGCTCTAATTATTTTTTAAATAAATGGATGTGTTTTAATGCAACCCACTGAGTGAATTCTTGGTTATTAGCACCAAGACAAAAGGCAAGAAATCTGAACAAACTGGAAAATCTCAGGGAGATGGTGGCATCCAGGTGCTCCTTCTTCATTCTCCAAAGTCATAACTCACCCACCACCCAGGCTTCCATCCTGGAGAGATGCCAGAGGGGCAGGGGACCATGCGGGGGCTGCTTGGAGGTGGCTGTGGGCATTGGGGAAATACTTGCTGATGGAATGAGTCCTGAAAGAATGAAGAGTAGATGTGTCTTCACTGCAGAGCCCGAGGTCATGCAAAAGACCCGGCCCCTCTCCCTCTTCTCATTAGAGGATGGCAGAATCTTCAGACCTTTAGTCTTAGGTCTTCACTGAAGGTCTGTGCAATGCTGCTAAGGTCCCCGTGCCATCTTCTGGCTGGCTTGAGCTTGCAGATGTAGACAGACATCTGCATTTCGGAAACAAACATTAAGGCGAAGAAGAGAGTGATGTGGGGATATCTGTATTTTCTAGAAGGATCACTCGCGAGGATTATGCTTGAGCAGGTTACCTTCCATCTCAGCCTGCCACAGGGCATATCATTTGTTCAGGATAGTTGCTCCCAAAGCATAAACTAACTTTCCCACTGGCCACCTTACTGATGAAAGCCCTTCAGAGTGTCACAATATTGCTAGGAAACGTTCCTTCTTAACCTTCAGGCAGAGAAAGATAATCTCTAAGTAAATATCCAGTTTTACAAAATTTTTTAAAGTGGAACTAGTGTCTAGCAATACAAGCTGCATGTGTGGGTATCTGCAAGGATGAGCACCTTGGGGGATTAAGGAGCAGTTTTGCAAATTATCGGGCAAGTGTGTTGTTACTTGAGACAGTTCCTCTTCTAACCATCTTGGTTTAGTCATCATCCCACAAAGCAGCTGTCTCTCCTAAACTTCACCTATTTTGATTTGCCAAATGCTTTTCTTAATCATCTGGTGCTACCAGATGTCAGAATTCCCTGCTGCTATCCCAACTATTGATGGTCTTTCACTTGTGGTAAATATAGCTCATGTTGATTCAGTTGGCTTATTCTCTGAACAGCTGGGTGAGTATCAAGGGGCTTGGGAAAGAGGCTGAACACGTACTGCGGAGTCCTGAGAGACTTGGACACAGCTGGAAGATGGAGTGCCTGAAAGAACTCGAATAACCACAAAGCTTGCATCTTAAGCAAAATTTCCCTATAACATGGAATCCTGCCCCTCCCACTTACGGATACATTCTGTGCTTGCAATGTGCGACAAAAGCTAACAGACATCCTCTGTGTCCCTTCATCTAAAATGACTACTGTGGAGATGCTCCCTTTGCCCTTTTTCTTCACACAATTTACCTAGCTCATCTACAGCTCCAGTGTTTTAAGTGTGTGGTCTTGGAAGAACTGCATGTGTATCACTCGGGGTGCCAAGGAGAAAGATGAATTATCTGGATCAGAATCAACATCCTGAGAACCCACATTTTAAGCAACACTTCCTGGGTTTAAACTTCACATAAAAACTACGTGTATACATTATAAATTAAGTTCCAGGAAATTAGCATTAATGTCCAATTTTTGCCCTATGCCACACACAGCATGTAACAAAATACCTGGCTGGCAATGTTTCTTTATTTTTTAAATAAAATGTTTAAGCAATGCTCAAATATCTCCTCCGTTTTGTTCTGGTTATGTTTCTAAATACTGGGAAGACAAATATCCCACATTCTGGAAAGCCAGAGGCAGATTAATCTTGTTTTACAAGTGTATTTTCAACTTTTGCAAAATGATTCCTGAGGGTAGCTTATTGCTTTCCAAGAGCCTATTTTTACAAGTGTTTCCCAACTTACATTACTGGGTAACTCTGTAGCCATCATGGCTTTGCTGCAATAGTGCTAGAGATGTAGAGAACAGCAGTGTGGAGTGTTTCTGAGTAACTGCAATAACAAAGACACAGCTGCCACTCTATAAAAGTGAGGCTGTCAGCACAGACATGGGCATAGTAAATAATTCTGCAAGAATTAACAGCAAGTTGAGACTCAAATCAGCACCTCCCAGAAATCAAAAGTGCAACTATGACTGTATTTTCCAAAAGTAAATAAATAAGCAAACAAATAAGTAAATAAAATGTAAGAACTATGGGGTCAAGGGATAGGAGAGAGGAATTTATTCTCAAGAAGAAATGTTTCTGTCATGCTTTTAACCAATTAGCTGAACTTCTCCAAGAAAATAAATGAATTTAATTTCATTTCCAGATTTGTGATCTACACAATTTATTTATAGTTATTTTGTCCTTTAAGCTGAAAGAATTTAAAAGATAGAAGTGGCATATTAAAATCCCAAAGAGAAGGCCAAATAAGCAGAGGCTTAGGGACATACCTGGTTAGAGGTTAATTTGGTGCTATTTCAATCTAATATTCTTTTTTTTTTTTTCCAGTTACTAGGGGGTTGAAACCAGGGCCCTGTACACGCTAGACAAGCTCTACCACTGAGCTGCACTCTCAACTCCTTTTTACATTTTTTTATTTTGAAACAAGATCTCCATAAGTTGTGTAGGCTGCCTCTGGCCTTGGAATCACGATCCTACTGCTTCCCTGCTCCACTACGCCTGGTTTCAAATCAGTGTTCTCGAAATTGGTAAGGTAACTGTCATGCACTGAGCAATTTTTCCCGGCTCTGTTTTATGTCTTCTATGTGTTTTAACTCATTTACCCTCTCAACACACCTCACAGACTGCACTTCAGTGTTAGATAAGGAAATCAAGGGGACGAGGAGAGGCATATCATGGCCAGCACCATTGTTCCTTTGTGTGGTTTTGTGGCCGTGGAAGATGCCAATAGGGCATTCTGAGCTCTGTTGCTGCAGCAAGGGGCACCCAAGTCTCCTGGGGAAGTGTTTTAAAGCCTTTAAAGCCTGAGACTCTCAGAACCAAAATGAAGCCTGGGCATCATCTGTCCCTTCCTGCTTCGGGCATGTTCCTCCAACAGACTTTCTGTTTGTTTCTTTCTTTCTGTTTTTGGTGGGAGGGCAGAGTTTCTTTGCCAATATCCTCAATGGGGTTATTAGGTATTTCTCCCATATACCTACTATGAGGTGGCTTCTGATAAATTTAGTCTTCTCTGTTCCCCAGAATGGCCAGTAATGCTTCCATGAACCTGACAGTGTAGTGCTCTGGCCTTGAATGCTTGGGAAAATGTGTTTAAACTTTTCACCAAGTGGAGGCAGCCTCGGGGGAGGCCACAGTTACTTTAGGTGGATGTGGTTGTAGAACATTAGCATGGTTAGTTCAGGTTTTTTCCCCTCCTACTTAGCCTGCTTAGTTAGGGGCTCACTGTAGAGAATCCCCAAGTGCTGATATCCTCAGAAAATTCTCCGAAGAGATGTCCCTGCACCTGTCCAGCATGCACAGCCAAGATTCTGAGCCCAGTGATTAAAAAATGTGCAATTAACAAGTAGAGTTTGCACTTGCAGTGTAATAGACTTAAAGGAATTTCAGTTAGCTTTCATTTTAAACATGTTTTTCAGTGCTAATATACATGTGGCTGGCATTTCCCATCTGCCCCAAGAAATACATGAAAAAAGTTGTACCTTACTAAAAAGGAAGCTGGTTTTCTGAGAAAACATAGTTCCACATAAACTATAAAACTTTTTTGAAATGCCAAATGCACACTTAAAACTTTCAATCTGGTAATTTTATTCTCTTAGCAGAACCTACCATACATATGCTCAATACCATAGCCAACTGAAATGTGTTTGAAAAGTAGCGAGCAGATATATTTTGTTTGGGGACTGTGTCTTTAGTTTCTTGCAGACTCTAGGTAAAATCCAGTAGTAATATTTGGAACTATTCCCAGAATCATTGCTAAAATTTAGGTTGGCTTTATACTGAGAATTAATTTTTAAGTATCTTCCATAATGACTTGCAGTACAAACACCACAGAATAAGAGTGTTTTAACCAACACTGAATACCCACTACATACAAGACTTTTATAATTCCTGAGGTTACTAAACTAAATTGAGTTGTTAGGTGTCCTTGAGTCAGTGTCTGGCTCATGGCAACCCTACCTACAACAGACAAAACACTGTTGTTGTGCTTCTCAGCTATCCATACGGTTTTTGATGGCTGATTGTTTTGCTAGTGGGCTGCCAGGTCCTTCTCCCAATCCTACAGTACCCATGTTCCCAGGCGGTCTTCTATCCATGGCACATGTATATTTCCATAATAAACTCTCTTACACAGTTTTGTGTGAGAAGATGTGAGCAAGTCTGATTTCCATGAAAGATAAATGTAGGGCTATCCTCCTCATCATCAATGATCATCAAGTCTGGGGTGAATTCCAGTGACTACCATTTCTATCTGGCAGGCCTTATTTTGTAACCAAGCCTGACCCTCCTTAGCTTCTGAGATCTGATGGTATTGGATGCCACAGTGGTATGGCTGCAAGCAAAACTGAGTTAGGTACAGTCTAATCCCAGCTTTGAAGGTTTTTGTGGCCTAGCAAGAGAAATTGACTCATACAAATGAAATGTTTAGGGGAGATCAAAGAAGTCTTCACAGAAGAAGTGGCATTATAAATAGGGTTTTGAAGAATGAGTCTGTGTTTTCCAGGTAAGCCTAAGAAGGAAAGGGGAGGGAGAGAAACATCCTAGGAAGAGGAAAGGCCTGAGTGAATCATGTTATTTTGAGTCAAGGCACCCTAGGAGGCTCATATCAAGGGGGCTTGTGGTGGACACTGGGAGGGAAACCAGGAAAGGGAATCTGAAGGTCTTGAAGGCCCTGCAGGGCGTTCAGCCTTTACCTGTAGGCAGTGGAGAGACTCAGGCTTTTGCTGTTGTGGTTGTTGTTGTTGTGGTGGTGGTGGTGGTGGTACTTGGGGGTTGACCCCACTGAGCCGCATTCCCAGACTATTTTTTAATTAATTTATTTTTCTTGAGCCAGGATCCTACTAAGTTATCTGGCTTCAAACATTTGATCCTCTTGCTTCTGCCTCCCGAGTTGTTGGGATTCCAGATATTCCCCCCCACACACCACCACATACCTGGCAGAAACACAGGCTTTTAATCAGTAGAGTCATATGGCTGCATCAAGCTTTTAGAAATTTTACTCTGGTGGTGGGGGAAGCAGAAATTCTGGTGGTCATATTGGAGGAGGGTGAGCAGTTAAGAGTTTATTGGACTATTGTAGGAGGGAAATGCTATTGAACAGAAGAAAAGCCTTAGTAAAAAGGATGGAAAGGAGAAGAGAAATTTGAGAAATTTAATTCCAGTCCCTTAAATAAGTGGCTATTCTGTTTTTTTCTGAATATTTAAATCTTTAACCCTTCTATGAAAACTAAGAAAAGTATCGGAAATACTTATATATCAAATGTAAGAGTTGTATTTTGTTAATAAATGTAATGTATAAGTTCAGGCATGCATTTGTTTATCTTAGGTTTAATTATTAAAATCCATATAGCTCATTTATTAGAGATAAATTTACTAATAAAAATCTATGGTTACAGATGAGAATTGCTACACTTTATCAACATTAACATACCATTTATTTAATATATGTGGTTGAATATACTGGATTCATAAAAGTAAGTATCTGTAATTATAGAGTAAAAAATCACTTTAAAACATCAGATACTTCTCAACCACATTGACTTGGAAACTTGAAAGAACAGTATTCAAAAGTTGCCAGGTAAAATAATGATGCTTGCCTTCTCTGTAATAAATGTGAAAGTCTGAAAAGGAACACCTTAAATATAAAAATATTAGGCTTTCTCTCATGTCATGTTATCATGAAGGACTATGCATTCATTTGTTGCAGCTGAACTTGTTTTTTGACTAGAAAAGCAATGCTTCTGTCTTGCCAGTGTTCTTTTGAGCTGGCACATGTATATTTTCATAATAAACTCTCTTACACAGTTTTGTGTGAGAAGACATGAGCAAGTCTGATTTCCAAGAAAGACAAATGTAGGGCTATCCTCCTCATCATCAATGATCATCAAGTCTGGGGTGAATTCCAGTGACTAGCATTTTTACAAAGCACCCAAGGAGATTTTAACATGAAGTTAGTTTTGGAAAGCCCATTTCTATCTGGCAGGCCTTATTTTGTATACCGGTGGAACAAGAAACATTAGTATTTTCTGCAATAGGAGAGTAAATCTAATTTATGGTGTTTAATTAAAAAAAGAAAGAAAAAGAAAAAACAAAAACAAAAGAAGAGACGATTTATAAAATATTATGTTGAATTAGTAAATGAGCAATTAAATTGGACATTGGGCTCATTCTTATGAACTTATAGTAATTACAGTACCAGAGAAGCAGGACAGGCGTCCTGGAGGGGATAATGGTTGAGCCGGAAGCAGGATTCTTGGACTGGGGAGGAAATGGTGTGAATAAAAGTACAGAGTCATGAGATGTGGGGTCATACCTCAGTTTTGATAGTGGACAAAGGTGCTTAGGTACTTCAGATGCCTCCTGGCTCACTTTCATCACCCCAAGTACAACATCCCAGAGTGTATCTATGGTAACCCTTTTGCGGTTTCCTGTATATTCAGAAAGACACAGCCTTTTGTAGTAAATTCCATATGCTGATAAAGAACATTAACTCTTCCAGATAATAATTCCTAAGTAGAAGTCATTTCATAAATCGAATTTATATAGCTTGAAATGTTAATGCATCTTCCCAAGTGAGCATCTTAGTCACTTCTGAAGAGCAGGACAAGAGCTATTTCCTAGTCAGAGTAAAACATAAAGCAAAGAACTCTTTTCCCCATGAGGCCTAATAGAGCAGATCACCAACAAGGAAAGACATTATGTTTTGCCTGAGAAATAGAAGCACATGATGAGTCATGAGTCAATAAAAACATAACCATAAGCTATTTAGTGATTCATCTGTTACTTATTTCTAAAATAAGCCTGAAACAGAAGAGCATTTCACTTCTGAAGTGTGCCCATAAAGTTCTAGGGTCAAACTCTACCTTTGACTGCTAGAAAGCAATTCCCATTGATGCAAAACCTCAGGAAATCTGTGATTTGCAAAAGAAAAGTAACAATACCTGTTTCTTTGCTTCAATTTGTGAAAGATTTTAGATTTCCTTTTCTCTGTGACTAAATAAACTTGGACCTTATTTTTCACGCTTTATTATTTTTAAAAAGAAATTTGTTAAATGTGGCAAACTGTATTCCCCCTAAACGGCCAAAGCAACATCCCCAAGACCAGGTGTTCTTGTAGAAGTTTACCATTTTCCCATTAAGAAGAATGTATTTCTCCTGCCCTTCAAACAAGGCAGGCCTGTGTGACATGCCTAGATGAAAAGAATGTGGCACACGGATTCAGTATGTCGATTTCTCTACCCTTCTTGTTTGAATTTGAGTGGGCCTTTGTGACTATCCCTAAGAATAATATACAGTGGCAGTGAGGCTACTGAGGTTCAGTCACAAAAGGTTACACACTTCTACCTGACTGTCTCACTCTTGAAGTATTTGCCCTTAGAGTTCAGCCACCATGTTGTGAGGAAGCCCAGGCCATAAGGGGAAGTCACTTGCATATGTTCTTTTCTCTTTTTTTCTTCCCTTCTTTCTTCCTACCTGGGGATTGAATCCAGGGCCTCATGCATGCTAGGCAAGTGTAACACCACTGAGCTAAGCTGCTAGCACCTGTATATATGTTCTAGTTGACAATCTAGCTAAGGTCCCAGCCCACAGTCACCACTGGCTCCCAATCATAGAAGTGAACAAGTCTTTAGATGATTTCAAATCTTAGCCTCTAAGCCACCCCTGTTGAGGCTGAGCAGAATCAATATATCACTTCCTAACCTGCCTAAACTACATATTTGGGAACAAAACAAATCTTTTAGTTTCAAGCCAGTGAGTTTTGGGGTAGTTTTTATATAACAATAGATAAATGGAACACTAAATAATATTTTTTTATTTATTTCAAGATATTTTAAAATATTTAATCAATGCTGCTTTGAATAAATTTAAAAGACTTTTATTAGTCAATAGTTATAAAATATCAAAAAGCAAAAATAAGACTTAACTACTCTAGAGGACTCTGTTTCACAATTAACTCCAACTTTCAACATTACTTCTCCCTCTATCACCTAAGTTGGTCTAACATTTAATAATCTGACAGTCAGTAAGTCTGACATTAGTAGTCAAGTTATTTATATAAAATCAGGGTTTAAAAATTTAATTAAGGATATTTAGGCTTATGCCCAAATGATTTTCCCCAGATACCCTATATGCTCAGTATAAAAATCACATTGGTGTCCAGAAATGGGGCACATTCTCTTAACAGGATCTTCTTTTTCTTTTTCATTGTGAACAGATACACGACTGGAAACCATTGGACAATTTTTTCAATGCCCTTCTGCCCAATATGGAGCAGGTTTTCTTAGTCTATTTGGCTTGCTATAACAAAATACCATAATCTGAGTAGCTCATAAACAACAGAAACTTATTTCTCATAGCTCTGTGGGCTGGAAAACTCCAAATCAATGTACTAGTAGATTTGCTGTGGTGGAAGCCTCAAGCAAGCTCCCTCAAGCCTGTTTTTCAAAGATACTATCCCATTCATTCATGAGGGCTCTGCTCTCATGACCTAAGCAGATCCTAAAGGTCCCATCTCCTCTCTCTCTCTCTCTCTCTCTTCTCCCCTCTCTCTTCCTTCTCTCTCTCTCCCACCCTGCCTTCTTTCCAGGCATCTCACTATGTAGCCCAGGCTGGCCTCAAACTCATGATCCTCCCACTTCAGCCTCCCAAGAGCTGGGATTATAGGCATGCACCACAGTGCCCTGCAAGGTCCCATCTGTTAATACTATTGCTTTGGGGGCTAGGTTTCAACATAGGACTTTGGGAGAACTCAAATATTCGGACCATAGCGCTCATCCATACCTCAGGCTTTTTGCACATTCTCTTATAGCCAATCCTGAGCTACCACTTTCTCAGGTCTTTTTCTGGAGTTGCTAGTGCTGTTGGGAAATGTCATAGCTGCAGTGACACTAAGTCACTCTCTATTAATTTCAGATGAGCATTCACTATTACTCAGCAAGCCTTTTAAAAATTCATCTCTTGATGACTTCTTAAACTGCTGATGGTTATCTGTCCTAGACTTCGTCAGGTTCCTGACTCATACCCAATATGTCTGACAGATGACCTGAATCCTTTTACATAAAGTTGGAGGCCATTAGAATCTACTCTTTCTTTCTTTCTTTCTTTGATGTAAGGGATTTGAGCCCAGGGCTTCACACATACTTTGAAAGCTCTCTATCACTGACCCCCAGATTCAGTCTGCTTTTTACTCTTTTATCTTGAGGCAGAGTCTCACTAAATTACACAAGCTGCCTCTGGCCTTGAACATGCCATCTGCCTGCCTCTACCTCCCAAGTCCCTGGAATTACAGGTGTGAGCCACCACGCCCAGCTGTTATGGTTACACCTTCAGCTACAGCTTGGACCATGTGTTTCCACTGTATCTATTCCTTTCAAGTCCTGGAGGGCAGACAGAGCCCTACCTTTGTGCCTCCTACTCCTACTATCTCTTCACCATCCAGCCCTGCTCCTCTACCTACATGGGGCCTCCTTGGGGGTCAACTGTATTTTTAAAATCCTCTTTAAATACATTTCTCTTTCCCAAAGTTCCACTGCCCATGACCCTGTCACACTTTCCCATTGCCCCATATCTCTCTCTCAGCTCCTCTCCAAACTTCCTCCCCTCTCTCCCTCTTGGGCTGCCCTTTTCTCTCGCTCTTTTCTTCCATTCCCTGAAGTTCTTTCCAGCACTTACTTGTGGAAAGTAATTTAATCTCCCTGAATTTTCCTACTTGTATTTCCATCTACCATCTAATTTAGCACAACAAAATCTTGTCCTTGGAACCCACCATTCCCGAAAGATAAAGGAGGGATTGTAAGTGCATATAATTCAATATTCTCCTATTACATATATTGTTTCCTTCTTACATTGTCCTTCCTCTCTTCCACTCTATTGCTTCAGGTTAATCTCTTAGTTCTCTCCTTGTCTTCACCAAATTTCTCAAAATGACTCATCCACTTCTCAAACATTCTTATGGCAGGCCCAATGCTGGGTGGTGATTCCAAATGAACAACATGCTCCAGGCACCCCTGGCTTCAAAGGCGCTTGCAGCCTAGTGGGGTGCGCTGTCCTTTGCCATTATATTGTATCATCACCTCCCGTTTTCCTCATTGCATTTTCAGGACTAAAGATTATTTATTCACTCACTTGCATATTGTCTGTATCTTCTACTAGATATCAGGTCTGTGAGACCAGTGGCTGGGTCCGTTTTACTTATTAATGCACTTAGCACTTGCCAATCATAAAGTATATACTCAATAAATATTTACTAATTTAATAACTAGTACCTCTGTCCTTTCCCAAAATACAAGCAGCCCTCTGTATCCACTGATTCTGCATCACCGGATCCCACATCCTCAGATGCAGCCAACAGTGGATAGAAAAATATTCAGAAAAAAATTGCATCTGTATTGAATGTGTACAAACTGTTTTCCTTATAATTAGTTCCTAAAAATATAATACAACAAGTATTAGCATTGCTAGGTATTATAAGTAATCTAGAGATTATTTCAAACATATAGGAAGATGTGCATAGGTGATACACAATCACAAAACCATTTTATAAAGGAGCACTGAGCACCTGTGGATTTTGGAGGCCCTGGAACCAATCCTTCATGGGCACTGGTGAACAACTGTACTGTCCCCTCTCTTCTACATGTTTTGCCTCATTTATATGTTTTCTTACCTGCCTAGTTCCAAAAAGCACTTAAGGATGTCAATGAAGATGAAGTTACCAGAGCAAGACAATGTGATTTAAAATAGGTAAGATAAAATGAGGCATAGTTAAAATACAGACAGAGGTAGGGCTTCCCTGCCCAGCCTGCTACAAACTCGCAGAGTCTGAAGATGAGTCACACCTCCTAGTCAGAAATTTGTTAAATCATGGATGATTTAGTGCCCATCTCTCCGGTCTCTCTGACTTTCTCCAAGTTATCTTGAACCCAGCAGTGGAAAGGAAGAGTGTTATTTTGTGACTTTATAAATTTGGTAGTTAAAAATTATATAAAGCACTGAAGTTTTAACTTCAAAGCAAGTAAGCACTTCCTAAAGTAGTATACTATTCTACATAGATGTTTATTTCTTTCTTACTTTGGTCTTTTTGGACATTCGAATTTTTATATCTTCCTTACACTGTATAGCTGACTAAGCCATTAGCAACTTTAATAAAGTGTTCTATTTTTAAAAAAGGATGTTTTCCTAACATGTGCTCTGTCCATGCCCAATGAGCACTTGGTAACCACCCAAATTGCAAGCCAATTTCCATAGCCATAATTAATGACAACAGTGCCATCCCTACAACGTTCAACCCATGCCTCAGTTAATATCCACAGCATAGGGCCATCTAATGAATCACTTGTATCTATTAGAATGGTGCATCTGTCCACACCAGTGTTTCTCTGATAGGAGAGCATGTTTAGTCACTTTGGGAGTATCTACAAATATGCAAGAGAATAGTTTCCCTTCCTTCATCCCAGACTCTAGCCACATTATGGTCAGAGTATCTCCAATCAATTCAGAATATAATCCATAGAGTCTGAGTTTGTCTTCTTTGTATTTTGTGTACTTGCACATACCTTTTGTTTTCTGCATCTTTCAACTTTGGACTACTAATTGTTTTATTTTAGCCTATGTCTTATTTTTTAATAGAAATCTGATTGATGTTCTCCTTTTAGGGCTTGGTACTATGCCGTAACTTAAAGCACAGCATGTTACAGCATTAGCAAAATGTAGGTTAACTCTGCCCTACATCTGTGTAATTTTTCTTTGTCTATACAATGGAGAAAGTAGGGATATATTTCTCATATGGATAGTCAGAAGATTGGAAAACAAAAAGAGATGATGCATATAGAATACTTGTTGAAGTGTGTGATCAAAATGTATGATCAACAGCAGATGTGTGATTCAGTAAAGCACCAGGTATTATTATGTTTCCTCTTGTTATTGTCATGTCTTAATTTTAAAAACAAAATTTGGTGTTTTTTAATCTTTGTATAACAGCCTTTCATTATATCTTATTCTCTGCCTTGCTATCCAACTCTGATGGGTCATTAAATAATAATTATGTACTTCCTTCAGTGGAAAATATCACTCTCTTATCAGTTTCACTTGGAATTAACTATCATACCAGCCAAGACAATTGATGCCACTGATTGTTTCCATAAATATTTTTTGAGTGCCTGGTGTTTAAACTAGATTCTGTAAGATTTTTTTCTTTTATATTGCATCATTTACTTAAAAATATTTTTTTCAGACAGGGTATCTCTAATTGTTCTGAAATAGTATATATGACTGTATAAAGTACAAGGAATGGATCTTATTTGATGTATGATAAGCCATAGCATGGCCGACTTTAGTGACCATTTAACTGTCCAGGAATTAATGCTTCCATTTGAAATTTTACGCTGTTCCATTTCTCATGCTTTAGTAAGAATTAGAGGTGCTAGATAAAATGCAGGATGCCTAGTTAAATTTGAATTTTAGATAAAAAGCTAACAGTTTCTTGGCATAGTGATGTGTCATGTATTGCAGGAGACATACTTCTACAATGGTACTTATTGTGTATGTGAAGTTAAAATTTAACTGCATATCCCTGCAGTTTTATTTGATAAATCTGGCATTACTGATAGAATGCAAGCAGAAAGGGATTTAAAAACTAAAATAAGGGTGTTATGTTTAGTCTGATTCCTAAACTTGATTAGCAGGCCATGCCATTCTCCCTTGTTTGTGTGTATAGTATTTTTTTTTTAAACCCAATCAACCAGGTGTTTGCCATTGCTGAAGAAAGGCTGCCTGTGCTCATTCATGTGGTGGCTAGAGGGCACACAGGTCAGACTCCAAATGCAGGACAAGAATGGGGTTGGCTGTCACGCTGGTCAGGCCTAACTGATGTCCTATCAGAGGCCGGTTCAAGCCTGTGATCTTCCCAGGGGCCCTAACCCTGCCCTGCTCCCTACTCCCAAGTCCTGTCTGTGTCCAGTTCTCCCATTGATTTCTCAGGTTCGTCTGGAGTTGACCAGGGGCGAGCCCTCAGGATCAGATTAACACATCCAACACTGAAATGGCTCCATAGACACATCTCGAGTAAAGGCTATGACAGGGGCACCAGCAGTGACTTCTGCCTATAATTTAGCTGTCACCTTCATTTCTGAGCTCAGAAATAAAGACCGTGTGACATAAATCTCAACCTTAGAAGAAATTAATTTGGATCTGTGCCCGTTTCTGAAATGGGAAAACAGAATTCCCTTTCTCCTTTCTATAGCACACAGTTCAATCCATAAAAATCCAGCCAGCTTTACTGCCATGAAATAGCTTCACTCGCCCTCTCGTCTGCCATCCAAATCAGCGAAAAGGACAAGGTAAATCCTGGAAACTTCTGACCAAGCAGGGTGAAAGGGAAAATGTGGAACGTGGAGAGAGGCCACACTGGTCTCAACCCGTACAACAGGGGCCTCCTCAGACAATGAGTGCATAACACCTCCTCTTAAAATCCACCTACAGAAAGGACAAACCGTTACAACCAAGGCAATGCTTCTGCAAATGTCTACACTGAGTATTTCTATAGGAAAGCAGATGAATAATACTGGCCTTTATCTTGGGTACAGCTCCCAATAGTGAAAACAATAAATTCGGAGAATTAGGTGATCAGAACTGTTTCTAAAAAATAACATCACTAACTGAAGTCACAGAGCTGCATTATAGTAGGGGAAAGTGATTGCCTTACTTGACCCACACACAGCCACACACCCCAGACTTGCCATGCGTCTGGAGTCCTATTATTAAAAAAAAAGTGATGATAAAGCAAATCATAGATTACTAAAAGTTGAGGATCATAAAAAAGGAAAGGCTAGTATTTATACATATATGAATCAGATATTGTTTTAGAAAAAGGAAAGGATAAAGGTTACAATACAGTTCATATGTGCACCATATTTTATAGATAATTCAATGCACCCTGAACCCTAAAATGATATATACATGTGGAAGACACATTGTGTAACCAAATAAGCACAAGACAATTTACGTGTTTGTGTGTATGCCTGTGTATATTCAACAGAACATTTTACAGTAACTATAGCCCTCAGTTTGGATTCCTGTTTTATAAATAAAGTTTTATTGGAACCACAGCAATGTCCATTTGTTTATGCATTGTTGATGGTACCTCTCCCCATATGTGGTGGCCTTGAGTGGTTCCAAAGGAGACTGTATTACTTTCAAAGCCTAAAGTATTTACCAAATATTTATCTGCCCCTTTGTGGAAAATTCTTCTAAGACACGGTTATGTTATCGTTTAAAAGTTGTGTCTGCTTTAATGCATTCATACCACAAAATTTAATTTTATTTTGCACTGTTGGCATAATAAGACAAAAGAATGCCAGCTACTGGGTGAGAACCTCAATGTGTGCAGAGATAAATAGAGGAAACTTTCCCTTATAGGTACTCCAATTTTCTTCTTCTCTTTATAACTTTTTTTTCTTGCCTTATTTTTTCCTTTCATTTTTGTGATTCTACTTCCATCCTCTCTTATCATTTATCCCTGTCCTATCTTTCTTCTATTTTCCACATATATTTTTATAGTGGTAAATTCTGGGGTTCACATAAAGCATAGAGACTTTTTGCATGGAAGATCTATTCATCTATATCCGTGTGAGCAGTGTTGAAAACATTTTACCTCTGATGAGCTAAAAAGATGAACTTCGATGAAGAGGCTCTGGATGGTGGTCTTGACATTTGTTTGATATTGTGTGACAGCAGAGCAGGGAGACTTATGTTTGGCTTAACACACCTGTAGTCAGCTTTGGCTCTCACTAGGTAAGACTTGCCTGCAGCCATAGCCCTGTGGCATCCGATCCCGTCAGATCTCAGAAGCTAAGCAGGGTCGGGCCTGGTTAGTACCTAGATGGGAGACCTCCTGGGAACACCAGAAGCTGTAGGCTTGGGAGAAGGACCTGGCAACCCCCTCCCAAAAATCAATCTGCCATTGAAAACCCTATGAACAGCAGAGAAGCACTGACAATAGTGTTTCCCCTGTTGTACAGAGGGTCGCTATGAGTCGGATACCGACTCGAGGGCACCTAACAACAACGACAGGTAAGACTTAAAGGCAAATAACATTCAGATTTCTTGTCGCTCTCTTTCATAGGTCTTTTGTAGGTCTTTTTCTTTTTTCTTTTTCCTTTTTTGAGATAGGTTTTCACTATGTAGCCCCGGCTGGACTGAAGCTAGGGATCCTCCTGCCACAACCTCCTCAGTGCTGAAAGTGCAGGGGTGTGCATCACACCCGACTGTCATACAATTCTTTAATGAGTGTTTCAGGTGGTCTTACTTCGGGTGTACAAGCATAGGTGTTTTTATTGCATCCTGTGTTATACCACAAAGGAGGAGATTATGTTTTTAAAGACTAATTAGGATTTTCTTGGTTCAAGAGAAAGTGATTTGGGGAGACTAGAAGTATTCCAGGTAGGAGGCACAAAAGAAGGTCTGTGTTGGTTCCTCTTTTCAAGCCTTTCCTCTCCTGAGCACTGCCTTTCAGGAGAAGGAAGCTCTGTCTCTGAGTATTAATCCCTTCCGTAGCAGCCATGAGACTTCTCTGCAGTGGCTGCTTAGCCCAGGTCCTGACTGAGTGTCATAAAAGATGCTTGCATTTCCTAAAAAGCTATTGTCCCTTCAAAGGCAGGAAAAAACTGAGGCTATTTTTCCTGCTTCTGGGGCTGGTAAAAATCTCAGATGATCACAGAGTTTTAGGTTCAGATGAAAGCATCATTCCATATTGAAAATGGTTGTTTGAAACTTCAATATGCACAGAAGACAAGGATGATTTTTGGATTCAAGAAGCATAGGTTACTTTCTGATCAGTAGCCAAAGCAGGAGGAAGTACTTCTAGGATATTTTGCGTTCAGATGTTCTATGTCCCAGTTCCATGTTTTTGATCAGAAAGTTTTGACCAGCTACACAATGAAAGCAAGTGTAGAACAGGAACATTCAACTTAAATAATATTTGCCACTTCAGGCACGATTTTTCAGTATTTTAAAACAGAGCCCATCAAGGCAGGCAATGAGTGGCAGATTAGCAAATTAAGCTCCCTCTGTACTTGTGGCCACTCCCCATCGCTCACATTACTGCCTGAGCTCAACCTCCTGCTTGATCATCAGCAGCATTCTATTATCTTTCAGGAAACTGGTCCCTGGTGCCAAAAAGTGGGAGAGTGCTATTTTACGCCATGATTCTAACTTGCACTATATGATCAGTAATTAGAAGTAATCTAAAAAAACCTGAGTTTTTTCTCTATTATTATTATGTAAAGATTATCATTATCTCTTTTCTCTGAAATAAGACATTTTAAGAGCTCAAATTATAAGACATAAAAAATGCATTTGTACATCTCATTTATGAGAAAGAGATAAATAATAGTGATGTATTCATATGGCAAGAATTTGTTGAAGTTAACTTTCAGGTCCAATTAGAGAGTTGCCATCAATTCTAGCATCAAGTGGCACTCCTAATTTATAGCAACTATTATTCATAATTGCTAGTATGGCAGAGTTAACTGCTATGAACCAAAGGGTCTAACCTGTACTTACTATAGTTTAATTATATTCTATTTTTACTCCATTTCTTGGAAGATTGGTAATTTCTGTATACTAATGACACTATTCAAGTGTCCATTTCCCTATTGTTTAGATAAATGGGCGCTGGCTATATCTATGTTTCCATCATGCCCTGTTTGTGATGACGTCATATTCTAATTTTAAAGATAATTTTATTTATCACCCCAGGATTGGCCAATGTCTGCAAAGGTTACATCTGTAAAGTAAACACAAAACACTGTGGAGCCAAGGGGAGCCCAAATGATTTGTTTGCACTTACCATTGATTTTTTAAAACCTCATTTCCCTGTTTTGTTACAGGGAAAAAACAATAGAATCTCTGAATGAAAAAATCCTCAGATTACTCTGTAGTAAAAGCAAGTCCTTGACATTCTTCCTGTTCATCTAGGGAGATGCTGACATCTGCTTTGTTTTCTTTGCCTCTGGAGGTAGCAGCGAAGGTCATTCATGCCTCAATGCTTGAATGTTTCTTCAAATACAGAATGCTAACAGCTAAAAGGAAATGAGGTATGGCATTGGCACGGATGGCAACTGAACTAGGAGAAGAGAACATTTGTTAGCTGAGATTACACTTTATACACATTTGTAATTACAGGTTCTTCCATTTTCTACTTTTGATAACTTTAGGGAATTAGCTGTAAAAATGTAAAAAATAACATTTTCATTTTGTTGCCAACAAATGTTTATGACAGTCCTGTGAAAACAATGGTGCTTTTGAGTTGTTATTTTGTTATACGTGAATAATAATTAAGAAAAATAAAGGTGATTTTGTCACACATCCTGTCCTGTCCCTTATCTTGGTAAAATAGTAGATTTACAAACTTGCTTTAGACAGTAATGTTTCAAGAAATGTTTAGGAAGTTTTTTTTCCTAATTTTGTTGTAATCACCACTCATAGTTGAGTTTATTAAGTGATACTTGGCTTAAATTGCCTGTAAGTTAAAGGAACAATCTTTTAATATGTTCCTATTTACAGGATGGATTCTCATTTGGCCTTTCATGTTAAAACCCATAAAAAAAAGAACAGAAATGATGTATTTTATCAGCATTCTTGCACAATGTATCAAGATTTAAATTGAACAGAATTTCACACAATATCAAAGGTAGGTCTCCACCTGGCAAACTGCAGATGTGGTCAAATATGGTCTTATGGGATATTCTTTTGGTAATTATTATGGATAGGAGGCTGGATATTGACTTCCCATACACTTCTATTAAAACTATATGCTTTATACATTCATCAACATGACATGTTCTCTGTGTTCATTGAACTAAAGACGACAAGGGTTTTCATTTAATTTTCCTACCATGTAATATGTCAACACACGCCCTTCTGCACCAGTCTCTACTTCTCAATCACATTAGGAATAACTTGATTTGAAAAAGCTCCATTTAAAGTTACTGAAACATGGCTGTCCTCAGAGGCAGTCACTGATGGGCTTTGCTAGGCTGCTCCAGTTTTCCTAGGAGGGTGGAAAGTGGATAATAGCACAGGCTTTCATATCCAACAACCAATTAGACAGGAATTCCTGCTGGCTTGACCTGCAAAATGTCCAGGATCTGCGAGCTTCTTATCACTTCTGAAACTGTCTTCGAGGACACCATTTCCTCTCACTTGGACTGTTGCTGTGGTCTATCTTCCTGCTTCCCCTGCTTCTCTGCTTGCCCCCTCAAAGGTCCTTCTCCACACCACAGGAGGAGTCATCCTTGAGTAGGTAGGTAACGCTGCTCCTCATCTTAAATCTTGCCACAGCAGTCTACATCCTTCTGAATAAAAGCTCAAACTGTCACTAAACCATCACGTGTGCTGTCTTAGTCTGGAACTACCAGTGGCACAACTTTCAGCAAGGCCCACAGCATGACAAGCTGACAGACACCTGGGGGTCTTCCCCACCAGGCACTCCTAACTCTTAACTCACTCTCTACCCCTCTCATCACACCTACTTATTAATTTTCTGTTTCTCCCGTCCTCTTCCACTAGAATGTGAGCTTCATAAAGACAAAGATTTAGGCGGTTTTGTTCACTGATGGACCCTCAAGCCTAGCACATTTAGGTGCCCAACAGATATTCGTGTAGTGAGTGAATCTACTGCCATCCTGTGACAGTAACACAGTGTGTATTGGTCCCTGTAGCACGGACTACTGTGTGCCTGAATGTGTTGCTGCTTTGCAGGGGGCACCGATAAATTGTTCCTTCCTTCCTGCTCTAGGCCTACACCAACGGGTAAATAAAGCTAAGGTTCTGAAGACGGAGGAGAAAGTATCTCCTTAATACTAAAAGAGCTGGTCAAAAGAAAGAAAATGCTCATGTTTGTGGGTAGGACAGTTACCCAATCCTGAGCCCCCGGATTACACACATACCTATGAGGCAGCTCTGGACTGTGACAATGGAAGTGGAATGAGTACAGCAGAATGTCCTCTCCCCAGAACAAAGGAACAGGAAGGGGTGAGCTGTAGGCAGCAGTACCTATGCATATCCACCAAGAATGTGTCTTCCTCCTTGGTGGTGGAAGGGAGGGGGAGCAATTGGGATGGGGCAGAGGAAAGTGTGGTGGGGCTTAGAGAGTCTAGTGTTGCTTTAAGACATATTCCTTTGTATGGGGAAAACACCAACAGGAATGGGAAAAAACCTTGCTTCCTAATAGTACCTATGCGCTTTCCCCTTAGAAATGTCTTCTTTTGGTGAAAGTAATATATCTCAGATAGTTGAATTGTTACTTCTGCTGTCAACAAACCTGTAGAGATGGAGTCAGTCCACCTTTGACTAGCTCTTGCAGTGAAGGAATAGCTCAAAATATAAGACAGAACCTAACCTGTTCTAGCCATGGAAGAGTTAGAGGGCTATGCTTTAAAATGGGGTCCTTCAATAGCCCCTCCACTCTAGGAATATTGCAAAGCATAGGCCATTCTTTGGGTTTTCTTCAAGCAAATGGGAGGCACCTTGTAAAGCAGAGATTATACATATTTGGGTGTCTGTTATGTACCAGGCACTACTTGCACAGTAGTGTGCACAATACATATAGTCCTTCCCCTTCTGGAGTCTGCTGGGCAGGATGTATAAGGACCTGCAGAGTGAAGACATCATCAGTAGCATCATTCAGGTAAGACTTGGAGGCTGACAGAGGGAAACGCAAGTCGATCATTTGCTCACTCCTTCCTTCTTTCCATGTTCCATCCTCTTAAGTGCAGAGGATGTAAAGATAAGACACAGTCCTGCCTCCAAAAACAGAGAGTTTAAAACAGTAGAGATAGAAAAAGCAGATAGCTAAAATATAGTGTAACATGTACTATGTGCTGGCCTATACACGGACCTGTGTTAATCCAAAGAAAGAAAACTGAATTCACCTGAGACAAAGAGTGAGTTTACGCAATACAATAGAAATAATTGAGGAAAACACAAAGTCGATTGGGAGATAGATTTGAGATCCTCTGTCAGAATGTATCAGCATAAGTGATAAAGAAATGAAAACAAGGAATGAGGGAGGAAGGGATAGGAAAAGGTGTTCAATGTCTACATATGTCTAGTTAGAGTGAAAATTGGAAAGAACAGAAAGAATGGGGAAGATAGAAGCTCGTAGTTTTTCAGAATAGTCTGGAGTTTCTCAGATTTAAAAAATCATAATGCTTTTTAATCAGAAAAACTAAAAACAAATTGCATACAGACATAAAAATGAAATTGCACAAAAATAATATATGTAAATAAAAGGAGGGCTGGTGGTGGGAAGGAGGGCCTGGGGGTAAGGACAGGGTGATGGGGCGGGAACGTGAGCAATGCACAGTGATGCTCATGGATAGAAATGTCATGATTAAGCTGTGCACTAATTTAAAAATCACCATCAAAAAGGAAATAATAAATCTCACTACAGGGAAACAAAAACGAAACAAACAAACAAAAAAAAACCAAACAAACAAAGAATGAAGTTTCAGCGCAATAAGGAAAACCAAAAATTGAACGACCGAGAGGAAAAGTAGCTTGTTTATGGAAGAGGAACTTCATAACAGCAGAGTCCTCATTACCATGAGATGGGCTAGAAGCCACTAGAGCCTCATCTCCACAGGACTGTGGAAGAGTAACTGCCTGGTCAGCACTCTATTTCCACTGAAGTCATCATTCAAAGCGAGAAGGAAAGGAAACCACTTTGAGATATACAAAGACTAAGGGTTTATTACCTATGGCCTCTTGAAGAATGCACTGTAAAGGATGAGCTTCAATGCATATACAAAGAATGGGTGCAAAAATCAGGGGTAAACAATGAAGCAGGGAGAAGTCAGAGGCATGGGGTGGCTGAAGGCCTGGGGCAAAGAGGGGTCTAGGTGGGGCAAGTGTGAGTCCAGGCCCGTGACATCTGCTGCATTTGTCCTCCACAAGGGGTCTGGGCTTCTCCTGAAAATTCAGATAATGGTTGAAAGGTGCAGCAGGGTGCTACACATGTAGACTTTTGACTTAGTAAAATCACCATGGCAGAGGGCAGAGAACACATTAAAGGAAAACATGACTGATACCAGTGAGGCCGGGTGGAGGCTGTGGGTATAAATGAAGATGAGGATTTGTTGTTGTTGTTAGGTGCTGTAGTGTCGATGTCCGACTCATAGAGACCCTGTGTACAATAGGTGAAACACTATTGTCAGTGCTTCTCTGATATTCATAGGGTTTTCAATGGCTGATTGATTTTTAGGAGTGGGTTTCCAGGTCCTTCTCCAAAGCCTACAGCACATGGTGTTCCCAGGCGTCTCCTGTCCAAGGACTAAACAAGCCAATCCTACTTAGCTTCTGAGATCTGACGGGATCAAATGTCTGCAGGCGAAGGTAAGGATAGTGGTCACATTCTAGAACAAGGAGGAAGGTCTTCATGACGCAGAAAACAACCTGATGTGTAGAAGAGGAGGGAAGGCATCAGGATGCAATTGTTCTGTCGGGCAGCTTCCATGGAGTCCAACTGCAGAGAGAGGAGGGAAGGAGGGCAGGAACAGCATAACCCTGCAGACAGACTGAGCCCAGCCAGAGAAAGATGAGAATGAAGACAGGTCTTAGGCTGGGGCATTAATTAGCAAATTGGAATGGTAGTAGGACAGGTCCAACGAGGAAGCAAAAGTCAAAGACGGCAAGAAAGATGGAGCCACCCACAGAACCAAAGCACAGGGAGGTAGGGGACAGAGAGCCTTGGGTCCAAGAAGAGGTAGAGAACTCACAAATCCCTTCTCCTATGAACGTGGCACCGTGGCTGGCACCAGCAGCAATAGTAAATTTTAAGGAGAAGCAATGAATCAATCAATGCAAGGACGATAAGTGGTGGATGCATTCAGGCCACTCCAAGACTTAGGGAGCTCTCTGAGGACAGAATGTTCTCAAATTGGCTATTGCTGCCCTCTGGTGGCCAAAAAGAAAAGTCAGCATCTAATGGCTGAGAAGAAAATTTGAATAGCATGGTTTAAGCAAATATATTTTCAAAAGAGTAACCACATAAATGTACTGCTTTACAAAGTCTCCATCATACCAAATCTTTGCCGAGCTCAGTTTCTTATCAGTAAAGTTTAATGGCATTACGTGTTCACTTTTATAATTAACTACTTAGAGTAAATAGCTTATGGAAATGAGCAATAATCTTTTAATTAAGATTAAAATTTTTAAAAATACCCACATGTGGGGAATAATTACTTAGTTTGCAATTTCATGGTACAAGCTAATATAAGGTAAAAATACCTATTCATTTTCAAATTCAGAAAAGGAGAAAGAGACAATTATAACCAAGTGAAGACTTGATTGTGGAAGTTTCAAATATGGTGAAATGGAGTGACAGAGGAGGTCAATGGAGGGCAGTTGTTTTGACATTCTGGTGCAGAGATTGAACCTATCCACACCTATGCTTTTTCTTTCCTTTTCCACAGACTGCTATGAAATAAGGGACAGGAAGTACCCATTCCCAGCCTTTCCTGGGAAAAACTCCTGACATCAGTCTTTGAGAATGCAGGGGATGCCCACCGCAGTGCCTGGCCTGCCCCAGAGCCTGGCTCTCTGTGGCTTAGATATACAGCAGCAGGAGAATCTGGAGGTAAAATGCCAAAGTGGATCCCACTGACCTAGTATGATGAGGACTTTGTAAAGCAATACATTTATGTGGTAGGTGTTATTTTGTACAGGGTGACAAAGGAGTCCTTGCTGACAAGAGACTCCAAGGGGTGGAAAAGCTGTGCAGCTGTCTGGAGGAAGAGTCCAGGCAGAGGTGGCACAGGGGCACGAGGCCCTGAGCTGGGATGAACTTCACATCTGAGGAGGAGAAAGGCCCGTGTGGCAGGTGCTCACTGAAGGAGACTGTGCCGGGAGAAAAACTCAGAGAGCAGGTAGATACCATGGGAGGAAGCTTGGGTTTGACTCGAGATGAGACGGGAGCTGGAATAGAGGGAGTAGAGGGGTGAAGCTGGAGGAAGGAAGCTTGATGGGGGTCAGTGCAAGCAGGAAGCTAGTGAATGAATCTGCCTGTTCCTCAGTTAGGCTGTGATGGCTTTGGATAGTTTAAGCAGAAGTGTAACACAATTAATGTCTCCTTGGAATGATTCCTCTAGCTGCTGTGCTCAGACTAGAGGAGAGGGGGAAGTGTGGGGGCAGAGAGCTCTGTTAGGTGGCTGGTGAGTAATGACTGTGACTGCCCCAGGGTGGCAGAACTGCTGGTGGGGTCCTGGGAGCCAAATTTGTTTTGAAAGTGGAGCAAATGCTAACGCAAGCTGGGACTAAGAATAATTCCAATGTTTTGGCCAGAATAATTAGAAAGATTAAGGAATAGAACTATCATTTACAGCAAAGCTGATAGAATAAAGAATTTTCTTTAGAACATGTTGTACTCAACATGATGGTTAGACAGCCAAATAGAAGAGTCTTGAAGACAATCATATATAAAAATGTGAAGTTTAGCAGAGAGATTCTGGGCTAGTGGTACACATTTTGGAGTCATCTGCAAATAGTATTTAAAGACAAAGACCAAATGACATTATTTTTGGAGAAACTGTAGATCAAAGAGAAGAGGTAAGAAGACCTCCAGGGGCACTCCGAACTTTAGAAAACAATAAGATAACAAGGTACCAGAAAAGCATTAGGCTGGTCCATGAGACTGAAGGACACACCAGAGACTAGAATTGGTGTCAGAGCAAATGCAGAGAGTGTTTCTAAAAGTGGAAAGAGATTGATTGTTTCATGTAATGCTGATCAACTGAATAAGGTGATGTGTAAGGCTTTGATTTCTGCCAGGTATGGTGGCACACATCTGTAATCCAAGCATTCTGAAGGCCAAAGCAGGATAATCATGAATTCCTGGCCAGCCTGGACTACATAGCTAGAGCCTGTCTCAAAAAACCAACCAACCAAACAAACAAATACCCCCAAGGCCTCAGTGACTTGAACTTGGGACTTAGTAACAATTTTGGTAACAATATCCTTGATAAGGGGAGCTTTAGAAGAGCATTGAAGATGAATCTTCCTCCATCTTGGTTATGAAACAGAACAGTCTGAAAGGTGGCAGGATCCAGCAGAAGGATAATGAGTTTCATACCCACTTCGATCAATTAGAGACCATCCTTGCTGGGCTGCAGGCACTATGAAACATGAATTTGGAACTCAAGAGAAGGCCAAGGGTGAAATGTAAACCTTGGAAACCTTGTCATAACAATAAGAGCTGACATTTGGTCACTGTTGTTGTTGTTGTTGTTGTTGTTGTTGTTAGATGCCTTCGAGTCGGTATCCAACTCATAGCGACCCTCATAGGGTTTTCAATGACTGACTGGTTTCCGTGTTTTTTTCTTTTATTCGGGATTGCCTTGAGAGTGGATTGCCAGGTCCTTCTCCCATTTCTGCGGTGCTGGGAATTGAACTTTGTTGTTGTTAGGTGCCATCAAGTCAGTATCCAACTCACAACAACCCTAAATACAACAGGAGAAGCACTATTGTCAGTGCTTCTCTGCTGTTCATAGGGTTTTCAATGGTGGATTGATTTTTGGGAGTGGGTTGCCAGGTCCTTCTCCCTTTGGTCACTGGATGAGATGTAAAATCAGAAGCCGTGACTGAGCGTGGACTATAGGCAAGCTGGTCCTTAACAAGGGCAAGAAGGGAGAAGTCACTGAAAAAAAAAAGGCTGACCCAAGAAGCATGAGAAAATCTGAGTGTGAACGATGAAGGAAGAGCAGAGTTGCAAGGACATTTCGGACGCATGTTGTCAAAAACGGAAGAGGGATGACATGAAGTTATTCAATTTAGTATTTAAATATTGGATTTGGCAATCTGAGCTGACTAATGACCTTTGAGAAAAGAGTTTTGGTTGGGCATCATGGCACACACCTGTTATCCCAATGACTTGAGAGGCTGAGGCAGGAGGATTGTGAGTTCAAGGCCAGAGGCAGCCTATGTAACTTAGTGAGACTCTGTCTAAAAATTTTTAAAAAATAAGTGCTTGGGTGTGGCTCAGTGGTACAGCACTTGCCCAACATGCATGAGGCCCTGGGTTCAACCCCTTATTACTGGGGGGAAAAACAAGAGCTTTTTCAGTGGGAAGTGATGGGAAAAGAGTTTAGAGGTTGAGGCATGAATGAGTCCACCAATTAATATTATGCTTGGCCCAAATAAGAATAATGATTTGTATATGGGTAATTTTAAAAACTATATTTTTCTGTTTTATTTTTAATATCAGCAGTGTATTCTTCTTTAATGTCAGTTTGAGATTAATTTCTATGATCTCCATTTGGCTTTAAGACCTTAAAAATAACTAGTGGAAAATTCTTTTTATCTAAAAAATTGCTAAGCTTATTAGAATTCTTTTTTTTTAAAATCAGACTCCATTATGCACACCTGTAATCTCAGGGGTTTGAGAGGCAGATGCAAGAAGATTCTGATTTTGAGGTCAGAGATGGCCTGCACAACTTAGCTAGATTCTATCTCAAAATAAAAAATTAAAAAAGGGGTGGAGGTGCAGCTCAGTGGTAGGTTATTTGCCTAGTATGTGCAAGACCCTGGGTTTAATCCCTAGAACTGAGAAAAATCAGAAAACAACCATTTACAAATTCTTTTTACTTATATGCTTGCATATATAAGCCCATATATAAATTCCAGCTAATTAAAATCAATCTGGTATCTTCACTGGACTATATTGTGCTAAAATATATTTGTACTTTAAAGTTTAAAGGCTTAAATAATATTATCCAATCTCACATAATTTATAACTTGCACTTAGTAATATATTAATTAGTAAAAGAAGTCAAAGTGTGACTTACAGGAGAAGACTGGTAATAAAAACAGAACAAATAAACAGAAGTAGACATCCATCTTTATCTTTCTGAAAGAAACTGAGAAGAAGAGATCCAAGAGCTTGTAGGAGTTCCATAGTTGTAACTATAACAGCCTGACAAGGCCTCCACATTCACATACGGGAGTCCTTATGTAAAGAATTGTAACCTAACCTTTACAGGTAAACAAACAGCAAACCTATCTTAGGAATTTGCTCTGATAATAAATAGTTGAATTCCAGCCAATCACAGCACTCAAGCTTCAGTCAATACCAGGTGACAAATTTTTAAAATTATGTTGAATAAGACAAGTGCCCAATTAGAGCCAATCCAGCCTTTTCTGAGCTTTGTTTCCATTTTCTGTACACCATATCCCTCTGTTCAAAAATGCTCTTCAGACCACGTTGCAGGCAGGAGTCTTCCTGAACCTGCCCCGGGTCAGAGAACTGCCTGAGTCATGCATCTGTTGGGGCGAACAGGGAATTTAGAAATTGGGGAAGGAGACAGACTTTAAATGCAGAAGACCCCCAAGCTACTTGTCACATATTTCCACTGCCTGCCACTGCTGAATCAAAGATAAGATAATGGTAGGGCAGCTGAAGCGGACCGAAACCTAAAAAATAAACTCCTGGTAATGAATGCAGCTACCTGTTTCTTCCTGTCGCACACATAGCGTGTCAGACCACACTGACAGCCTTTAGCTAACCACAACGTTAAACCAATAGTAACAAGACAAAGTTAAATATTTTCTCCCATTGGTCCCAAAAGGCAGAGCATTCCTTTCTCTCCAACACAGCGACTCCCCGGGACAAGGGCAATTTTGTGCTCACTTCAGAAAAAACTAAAATGAACCAGGGCACAGGGCACGCAGGCTTTATTCTCTCAGGAGTGTCCACCCCTGGAAGATTGTACTATTGTTTTTCTTCATTAAAAGCTCACTTCAACCTTCTTCTGGCCTCTGCCTTTCTTTTGCCTGGGAGTGTCTTCATACTTCATCTGAACAGTAAGGTTTCTCTAGTTTTCTGGTAACACATTTTCCTTTGCTTAATTAAACACTGTTAAATTTAATTTGCTTACAGTTTTTCTTTCTTTCTTTTTTATTTTTTTAAATTTTGAGACAGAGTCCTACTAAAATGCACAGGCTGCCTCTGGCCTCAAATCTGCCATTCTCCTGCCTCAGCTTCCGGAGTAGCTGGGATTACAGGGGCTCACCACTGTGGCTGGTCAAGGTTTTCCTTCTAATAGTAGTTACCTGGCTCTCCGACTCTTTTATCTTTTTCTTCCCCTGCATTCAGCCATGGCTCCATCCTGAAGGCTTTTTCATTGTCCCAAATCATTGCTGGAGCTTCAGGCACTAAGGATATTCCACATGGGGGGAAGGGGAAGGGGCTAAAGGCAAGAGGGCATGTCTCTGCATTCTAATCACATTGTACAATACTTTAAAAATTCCATTTAAAACTCACTGAATACCCCTAGCTGTCAGAAAGATGGAAATAAGTGTCATCTATCTGTCTGTCTGTCTGTCTGTCTATCTATTTATCTATTTATTTATTAAGCTGGGCACACTGATCGGAATCCACTTAGATACAAAGGGCAGAAGTGTGAACTCTTGAAAGATGGCTGTCAGGCTTTGTCTCACATGGTATGATAGGAAAAAGAAGAATGGGTTAAACTTTCTGAGAATTCTGGGTGAATGGATTGTTAGAGGATGAGAATTATCGGCATGGGAAAGAATTGAGGTGGGCTGGGGAAAGACTGTACAAGACAAAGTGCAAATATTGATGGAGTGGGGTGCAGGGTAGATAGGGATCACGAGTACAGGAAGCCCTGCTGGGTCCGTGGGGTTCCTAGTCGAGGACATTAACATCAAGGCATTGCACAATACACTGTTGATGTGCTCACCCCATCTGACTTACACGAGGTGTTAGTGTTGATGGTGTAGTTATGACACTTTAATTATGGTTAAAAACACTTTGCAAACAGAGTTTGTAAGAGTGCCATATCCTATAGTGTAAAGAATAAACTGTTTAGCAAAAAATGGGATTGTACTTCATAGATTTGAGCAAGAAATATTGGCAAATAAAATATATTTCCTAGATTAAATTTTAAAATATCTGGCTCTGTGTGTATACATATGTATGAAACTGGTATGAAAACGTTTCTTTGAATAAATATTCACTTGGGCAATTAACTTGTCATATCTAATACATTGCTTTCAAAATGAACATGTGCCTTTTTAAACTTATGGTCTGGCCTACATACACACACACATACACAGTTTTTAAAGATCTAAGTTACTAAAACCCAGTACATATGGAAATAGCCTCTGCAGCTCAAAAGGATCTTTTTGAAACTTATATTTAAAGTATGATATAATAGTTTATTCATTTTTCTTGGGGTTGCCAATTCAAATTGTAACACTCTAATATTTTCCACCCCCACATGTCTGTCAGTTTGCCGCATTGTGGGGGCTTGCGTGTTGCAATGAGGCTGAGAGCTCTGCCACTGTAACCTCGGACATGAGCAAGGTTACCCATGGTGGACAGGTTTTCAGCTGAGCTTCCAGACTAAAACAGATTAGGGAGTAGGACCTGGTGAGCCACTCCCGAAACAATTACCCATTGAAGACCCTATGGATAGCAAAGAAACACTGTCAGATATGGTGCCAGAAAATGAGGCCCCCAGGTTGGAAGGCACTCAAAAGACTACTGGGGAAGAGTTGCCTCCTCAAAGCAGAGTCTACCATGATGACGGAAATGGAGTAAAGCCCCAGGGTGCTCAACTTGCTGATGTGGCACCACTCAAAATGAGGAGAAACAACTGTAAACATCCATTTATAATTGGAACATGGAATGTACGTAGTATGAATCTAGGCAAATTAGAAATTGTTAAAAGAGAAATGGAGCGCATAAACATTGACATTCTAGGCATCAGTGAGCTAAAATGGACCGGCATTGGCCATGTTGAGTCAGACAATCATATGGTCTACTATGCTGGGAATGATAAACTAAAGAGAAATGGGGTTGCATTCAGCATCAAAAAAGACTTTTCAAGATCTGTCATGAAATACAATGTTGTCAGTGATAGAATAGTATCCATATGCCTACAAGGAAGGCCAGTTAATATGACTATTATTCAAATTTATGTACCCACCACTAAGGCCACAAATGAAGAAAGGGAAGACTTTTATCAGCTTCTGAAATCTGCAATAGATCAAACATGCAATCAAGACATACTGATAATCACTGGTGACTGGAATGCAAAGGTTGGAAACAAAGAAGACGGCTCAGCAGTTGGAAAATATGGTCTTGGTGACAGAAACGAAGCTGGAGATCGCATGATAGAATTTTGTCAGACCAATGAACTTTTCATTACAAATACTTTTTCAACATCATAAATGGAGACTATACACATGTATTTCACCAGATGGAACATGAAGGAATCAAATTGACTACATATGTGGAAAGAGACAATGAAAAAGCTCTGTACAAAATGTCAAAACAAGACCAGGTGCTGACTGTGGATCAGACCATCAACTTCTCATACGCAAGTTCAAACTGAAGCTGAAGAAAATTAGAACAAGTATACGAGAGCCACAGTATGACCTTGAGTATATCCCACCTGAGTTCAGAGACCACCTCAAAACTAGGTTTAATGCATTAGACACAAATGATAGGAGACCAGAAGAGTTGTGGCATGCAATAAAAGATATCATTCAAGAAGGAAGCAAAAAGTTCTTAAAAAGACAAGAAAAAAAGAAAAGACCAAATTACATGTCAAAAGAGACAATGGACCTGGCCCTGGAATGTCGAGCAGCTAAAGCAAAAGGAAGACATGATGAAGTTAAGGAACTAAACAGGAGATTTCAGAAGGCAGCTTGAGAAGACAAAAACAAATATTATAATGACATGTGCACGGAGCTGGAGGCAGAAAACCAAAAGGGAAGAACACGCTCTGTGTTTCTCAAGCTTAAGGAAGTAAAGAAAAAGTCAAGCCTCGAGTGGCAATAGTGAAAGATTCTACAGGGAAAATATTAAATGATGCAGGAAACATCAAAAGAAGATGGGAAGAATACACAGAGTCATTATACAAGAAAGAATTGGTAGATGACCAACCCTTCCAAGAGGTTGCATATGAAGAGGAACAAATGGTGATGAAGGATGAAGTGGAAGCTGCCTTGAAAGAACTGGCGAAACACAAGGCTCCAGGAATTGATGGGATACCAATACAGATGTTTCAACAAACAAATGCAGCACTGGAGGTGTTAACATGTTTATGCCAACAGATTTGGAAAACAGCTACTTGGCCAACTGACTGGAAGAGATCCATATTTGTGCCTATTCCCAAAAGAGGGGATCCAACTGAATGTGCAAACTATCAGACAATATCATTAATATCACACACCAGCAAAATTCTACTAAAGATCACTCAGAAGCGACTGCAGCAGTATATAGACAGGGAATTACCGGAAAATCAAGCAGGATTCAGAAGAGGGCGGGGAACCAGATACATCATTGCTGATGTCAGGTGGATATTAGCTGAAAGCAGAGAATATGAGAAACATGTCTATCTATGTTTTATTGACTATGCAAAAGCATTTGATTGTGTTCATCAGATCATAACAAATTATGGATAACACTTTGGAAAATGGGAATACCAGAACACCTAATTGTGCTCATGAGAAATCTGTACATGAACCAGGAGGCAGTTGTTCAAATAGAAAAAGGAAACACTGAGTGGTTTAAAGTTGAGAAAGGTGTGTGTCAGGGCTGTATACTTTTACCCTATCTCTTCAATTTATACGCTGAGCAAATAATCCAAGAAGCTGGATTGTATGAGGAAGAAGGTGGCATCAAGATTGGAGGAAGACTCATTAACAACCTGTGTTATGCAGATGACACAACTCTGCTTGCTAAAAGTAAAGAGGATTTAAACCATTTACTGATGAAGATCAAAGATCATAGCCTTCAATATGGGTTATGACTAAACATCAACAAAACAAAAATCCTTACAACTGGGTCAGCACACCACTTCACCATAAATGGAGAAAATATTGAGGTTGTCCAAGATTTTGCTTTGCTTGACTCTATAATCAACACCCATGGAAGCAGCAGTCAAGAAATCAAAAGATGCATTGCTCTAGGAAAAGCTGTGGCAAAAGATCTCTTTAGAGTATTGAAAAGCAACGATGTCACATTGAAGATGAAGGTGCGTCTGATTCAAGCCATGGTATTTTCAGTGGCATCATATGGTTGTGAAAGCTGAACATTGAACAAGAGAGACAGAAAAAGAATTGATGCTTTTGAATTGTGGTGCTGGAGACGTCTATTGAATACACCATGGACTGCCAAAAGAACCAACAAATCTGTCCTAGAAGAAGTACAACCAGAGTGCTCCTTGGAAGCAAGAATGGCCAAGCTGCGTCTTACATATTTCGGACATGTAGTCAGGAGAGAACAATCCCTGGAGAAGGACATCATGTTTGGAAGAGTGGCAGGTCAACACAAAAGAGGAAAACCCTCCATCAGATGGATTGTCACAGTGTCTGCAACAATGGGCTTAAACATAAATAAGATCGTTTGCCTGGCACAGAATCGGGAAGTGTTTCGATCTGCTGTACATAGGGTCGCTATGAGTCGGACTCGACTCGATGGCACCTAAAAACAACAACAACAATATTTTCCAACTTTATTCTTTAATTTTAAAAAGAGGATATGTATATAGAGAGAATACTTTCCATGCATATTAAGTTTCTAACTTACAGATAAGAGGCAAGATTTTGCTTTTTTTTTTATATTGAATTTTTTGTTGTTTTTTGGACAGGGTCTTTTTATGTAACTTAAGCTGGTCTCAAACTTGTGATCCTCCTGTTTCAGTCTCCTCAGGAACAACATCACAGGAATGTGCCACCACTTCCAGATAGATGGAAAACTTTAAAGGAATTAACCTCTTCTTCAGTTGTCCACATTATAGGTAGCAGTAAGTTTTATTTTATGCAAATACTCTAAAGTTTTATGGGTATTGTCATAGCTGTTGTGTCGCTGTGTCAAAACACCTAACAGAACTAAATTACCAGAGAAAAGATTTATTAGGTCTCACAGTTTGGAGGATCTCCTTCCATAATGGCAGGAAGCATGGCTGGGCAGGTGGCAGGGCCCGTGCCAAGAAACTCATGTCACATGGGGTCAGGAGCAGAGACTGCTTACTGGAAGCAGGAGGCAGGGTAAGACTTACCAAGCCCCCTCCCATCCAGTGACCCACTTCCACAAGTCTAGGGCCCACCTCCCAAAGTTCCACAGCTTCCACAGACATTATCTCCAGCCAGGGACCAAGTGTTCAAATATTCCACCTTTCTCCATAAAGCCATGAAACACATGAAAAAATGCTCAATATCCCTAGCCATTAGGGAAATGCAAATTAAAACAACTCTGAGATTTCACCTTACACCAGTAAGAATGGCCAAGATCAATAAAACAATTAACAACAAATGCTGGCAAGGTTGCAGAGAAAAGCAGGAACACTCTTACATTGCTGGTGGAGCTATAAATTGGTCCAACCACTGTGGAAATCAATATGGAGGTATCTTAAAAAACTAAGAGTTGATCTACCATATGACCCAGCTACAACACTGTTCGGGATTTACCCAAAGGGAAATGTGTCATCATACCACAGAGACACCTGCATCTCCATATTCAATGCAGCGCTTTTCACAATAGCAAGGATATGGAATCAACCAAAGTGCCCATCAACAGAAGAATGGACAAAAAACTATGGTATATATACACAATGGAATACGAGTCAGCAATCAAAAAAAAAAAAAAGAAAGAAAGAAAGAAAGAAAGAAAGAAAGAATGCCATTCGCAGCAAAATGGACGGAATTGGAGAAAATTATTTTAAGTGAATGAACACAAGCTCAGAAAGAGAAATACCACATATTCTCACTCATATATTGGAGCTGAATCAAATTATAAGAAGGAAAAAATCCTATACAAAGGTCAGAACATAATAATAAAAAAAGCTTAAGAATGGTATTATTATAGATAGTCTAGAAAATTCAGTAATAGGTCTGACAATGTAAAAAGAAAGTTCACTACAGAAAAAATTCCTATCTTAAACAGAACTGGAACCCAAGGATATATAGAAAAATATTACCATAAAAAGACAAGTAAATGGAAGAGAAGTCTTTGGTGGTGGTGGGGTATTGGGGGGAGGAAGCGCACAAGAGGGTAAGGGGGAACTTATATGTATAATGTACAACAAAATGCATATATGGAAATGTCACAATGAAAAGCATGTCAGAATAAATCACATTAAGGTATACATTAAAATTTCTAATAAAGTAAAGAAAACAAACAAACAAAAATTCGACCTTTGGGGGACATTTTAGACTCAGCCCATAATAATGATATATTTGCTTTCTTTATGTATGAAGTATGAATTAATCAGATTCCACTTTAAGTTTATTCAAGGTTTAAAATTATGGGTTAAAAGTATAAGTTATCAATTATGTTTTCTGCAAATTAAAAAAGTGTTTAAAGTTTAATTGAAATATTTTTGTCAACTTTTATCAAAGACTGAATAATTATTTTCAAAACATGAGTTAAGAGGGAGGCTTAAGGTAGTCATAAAAATCTAGGCCATGGGGACTTTATAGTTTGTCACATAGTTACTGAAGTCATCAGTATTTTCAGTGAAGTACCATGATGTCCACGCTGTGACTCAAAGATGATAAAGTTCATATCAAGAAGGAGATATCACCTTTAATTACTGCACACACTCAGTCTGCTCCAGACAGTCCTTGTGCCCGGCACCTCTCCTTCTCTACTCCACATTGGTTCCTGGCAAGTAAGAAGTGGAGAAGGAGAGGAGAGAGAGTACAAGGGGAGCAGGGACAAGTGGAAGTGGGGTGTTGGAGGAAAGGGGAGCGCTGTGATTTGGGGCCTGGCATTTGGAGGGAGGTGAAATGCTTCTAGGTGAAGTTTAAGTAGCATTTTGTTTCTTCCACAAACTTTTATTAATGGTCTCTTCCTTGCTCCAGCTACAATTCTGTTTTGTGTTAATTTCCTTGATACTACCTATTGTGTCTTTAAATAATCCACATCACTTATGCTATGACTTTTGTAAGTGTGTATTTTTCTTCTCTACCAGACTATTAACTACTTAATAAGAAGGTCTGGGCCTCATTTATCTTCATAATTCATATATATGAGGTGCTCATTAAATATCTGTTGGGTTAACAAACTAACTTTTAAAGTTCTTTATGAGCTCTAGAATCTACCTTTCTAAGGAAATATTGCCTGCAGCCATACCACTGTGGAATCCAATTCTGTCAGATCTCGGAAGCTAAGCAGGGTCGGGCCTGGTTAGTACTTGGATGGAAAACGCCTGGGAACACCAGGTGCTGTAGGCTTGGAGAAGGACCTGGTAACCCACTCCCAAAAACCAATCCACCATTGAAAACCCTATGAACAGCAGAGAAGAACCAACAATAGTGTTTCGTCTGTTGTACTTAGGGTTGCTATGAATCGGACACTGACTCCATGGCACCTAATAACAACAATAAGGAAATATCAACAGGGAATATAGGTTATCAGGTACGCTACCTTAAACAGTTGGAATCTTTACATAGTAAGAGAGATGAACTGAAGGTCTATGGCCAAAAATACAATAACAACAAACCACAAACCTAAAACCAAAACATTTACACATCAGCAGCCAGGTCCTTATGCATCCACCTTGAGCCACGCTGTGCCTGTCCTGCTCAGAGCTTCACAGATGCATTTCCCCACTTGCTAGTTTTAGGTTAGAATTAAAAATGTTGAAATCTGCTATTTCTACACAATTTTAATGTCTTACAGGTTATATGAGTTGGCTCACAATGCCAAATAACCAATTTTAAAAAATATTGTTGATGCACTTTCTGACTAATCGGGTGAAGAAATTCAGAGGAGCAAAGGAGAAGGAGGAAGACAGGAGGACGAACTGAGAAGCAACAGCTTCAGAGGACACAGTAAAGAGTACATTATGTGAGCTGCAACACTTCGTAATTATGAGGTTCATGAAGCTGTTTCTTGTTGTTTTATTCTAATGCAAGCCAAATAATGTAGGAGGCCAAGACAATGTGGTCCATATATGCAGTCACCCAGTGATGCCAGAAAGCAGAGACTGGAAAAAGTATGTCTTCCAAGCAAGGTTCTGTGAAATTTTTCATCCATTTACTCATTCAACAAACAGCGTTAAGGGTCCAAACATGCCAGGCACCACACTACATGCTAGGAGGCAGAGATAAATTGGGAAGGCCCCACCCTCAGGAGTTTATACAGTGGAAAGAGACAAATATGCAATTTTGTTTAATAAGCTATAGTTGGTGCTGAGTGAAATACATACAGGAAGCTACAGGGACTCAGGGGAAGGTGTGAGATTCCTGAGGCAGGTGGGAGAATGTAGACAGAGACGTTGCAAGGAAAGAGGAAGATGAAAGAAGGAGTCGGCTACAAAGTGCCTCATGTTTAATGAAGTACAAGCAGATGGGTGATGGTATGTGCACAGTCAACTGGAGAAATATTTTCTCACCTCTTAACCAGCAATAAAGAAGACTAAGCTATGGACAAGAGGATCTTTTAGAGCATTTCTTGGAAGTAGGGTCATCTCATTGCATGAGTTGATAGAAGGACTAGTCAACAAAAATGGTTTACTTTGTTGTTGAATTACCAAATAGCTCTGAAAGAATTTTCATGAGCTATGAAGTAAACATTTAAATATTTTTGTAAATTCTTAGCATTGGAACAGAGCCAAGGGATTCAGATGGAGCATAATTTTGTTGTTGTTCGGTGTCATCAAATTGGGTCAGACTCACAGGGACTTTATGTACAACTGAAAGAAACACTACCTGACATTGTGCCATGCACATGATCTTTTTATGTTTGAACCCATTGTTGCAGTCACCATGTTTCTTCTCATTTTGAGTCGTGCCACATCAGCAAAAAGAAGTCCCAGTGCACACTATTCCATTCATTAAGGTCAACTCTACTTTGAGGAGACAACTCCCCCACTCATTTCTTGAATGCCTTCCAGCCTGGAGGGGTTCATTTATCTGGCACTATATCTGACAGTGTTTCTCTACCATTCATAGAATTTTCAATGGCTAATTATTTCAGCCTGTAGCCATAGCCCTGTGGCATCCGATCCCGTCAGATCTCAGAAGCTAAGCAGGGTTGGGCCTGGTTAGTACCTAGATGGGAGACCGCCTTGGAACACCAGAAGCTGTAGGCTTGGGAGAAGGACCTGGCAACCCCCTCCCAAAAATCAATCTGCCATTGAAAACCCTATGAACAGCAGAGAAGCACTGACAATAGTGTTTCCCCTGTTGTACAGAGGGTCGCTATGAGTTGGATACCGACTCGAGGGCACCTAACAACAACAACAACAATTATTTCAGGATGGGGTTGCTGGGTCCTTCTCTCTGGTCTGCCTTAGTCTGGAAGCTCAGCTCAAACCTGTCCACTATGGGTGGCCCTGTTGGTGTCTGAAATACCAGTGGCATAGCTTTCAGCATCACAACCACAGTCAAGCTCCCAAAGTACAACAAGATGACAGACACTTTGGGGGAGAATAATTAGGAGAGTATGTATGTGATGTTTTCATTTCCTCATGCATGTCAGGTAATTGTGCTTATTTTTTGTAGCTAGAATGAGGAATAGAGTCAGGTTGACAATTTAGTAGGATCTTTGATTTCTATTAGAATTCAAATTCTGCTATAAATATCAATATCATGATAATCTAGATTATCAGCCCTCAGAAAATGGGTTTAAATATCTATTTTAATATTTTCCCTAATGTTGTTTTTGTTAGGTGCCACTAAGTTGGGTCCAACAACAGAACAAAACACTCCCTGACACAGTGCCATGCCTGGCACTACCATCAGTGCTTCTCTGCTAATCGCTGGGTTTTCAATGGCTGATTGTTTTTTTGGGAGTGGACTGTCAGGTCCTCATCCCATTTTGCAGTGCTGGGGATCGAACTCAGGGCCTCAAAGCATGCAGAACACCACTGTATCAGCGGAGCGAAAGCCCAGCCCCACTCCTAATATTTGACTGGAATTTTAGCAAAGTCATTAAATTGAAATACCACCTTCAAAGTATTTATCAGAAAATTGTTAGGGTTTGTCAGCATAGACAAATATTTCTGTGATGCAGTTCACATGGGAGTTATTTAAGTATTGTTGCCTTTTTTAAAAAAATAAAGATTTCTTAGATTGTAGAGAAGTATCAAAGAAGTTATAGAATTGTAAGTATAAGAATAAAATAAAATGAAATAAAATGTAGATACTATCTGGGCAGTAAACTATCATTCCTAAAAAACATTCCACAGCATTTTTCCCTTTGTACAGTAGATGTCACCAGAAGGTTAAAGATGCCTGAATAAGAGATGCTCTTAGTCTACAGAAGTGTTGACATAGGTACTATTTGAATCCAGTCATGAAAACAGGCCAGAGGGGAAAATAGGCCTCTCCATGGACTGTGTCCTGTGAAAGCCTTTATTTAGTAAATGCATTTTCCTCCTATCGGACACAATTATGGTCCCTGAAAAGACAATGCATTTTGTGTTTAAATTACTCTAGCCTTTTCCTTCACACCTTGAAATTTTATTTGTGGTTTTTATACATGGTCTACAGGCGCTAAAATTAAAAGCACATCATTCATTACAGGTGAACTGGCTAATTTCTATAAACCTCTGAGATTGCGAGGGGAACAATATATAAAATGCATGCCTAATTGCACTATGTTCCAAATTATTGTATTTTTCTTTTAAACAGGGCAGAGTGCTCTCCATATACTATCAATAATGGCAGCAGCATCACTTCCTGATGGTCAGTTTAGCATTGCTGAGATGCTTCTGTCCATAGGAGACAGAGAAAGAGGGAAAGGATTTTCCAACCTTGCACTGATGATTTGATCCACAGAGAGCTGCAAAAAAAAACCTCAACCCACTGGGCAAAGAGAAGGAAGAGGAGGGGTTAGGCAATCCTCACTCCCCAGCCTTGGCAGCCATACATTTAAAGAAATCAAAGGTTGCCACAGCCATAGGCCTTGTAGGGAAAATTGAACTATCAACAAATTAGAATGACCTCATGGGCTTCCAAGACCAGCTTGTTCACAATACTTCTCAGATCTCAGTCATTTCCCCTCTAGTTCTGGGTCTTAAAACTGTATCTGACAAGAGTATCATCAGCTCAAATGCCTCTGGGATCCAGGCAAGTGATACAAATGTATCAATTAGTGCAGACTGCATAACCCACTATAAGGTAATTCCATGCAAATTTTTGTAAACCCAAACATAAATCTCGAAGGTAGATTTAGTCCTCAGGTCCTTAGCCTTTGAGCCCTGCTCTTACTGACTTGGGCCTTCATGAAAGCAGTCAAAGTATCTGTGCAGGCACACTGGGCTTTCAGTCTAATGGAATTCATGCAGTAATTTTTGCACTCGATCATATAGGCCAAATTATAAATGAGACAGAGGGCCTTCTGATACTGGTTTTACTTCTTCCGATGAACTTAGAGATGATTTCTAATAAGAACAATTCAGGTTCTGTGCGGAGATCTTTTAATCTTGCCTTTGACCTGTCCCAGACCTGAGTTCCTTTGTTCTAGAACCCAAAACTTTACTGATTAGTTTGGTAAAACATCCTGTCAAACCTTGTCTGTCTGAGTTTATAGCACTGATCAAATATTTTATTAAACATGATTTCATATCCCATTTATTCACATCCCTTTTGAGATAAATTACAATGCAAGTTTAGCTTGAACTTACAGTTAACCATCTTGAAATCATTGAACTCCTGCAGATGTCTGAACAATCTTTTCCTCTACAGTCTTCTGCCCCCAATTAGCTACAGCAAAATGTGGATAAAAATTAGATAGAGCATTCACAATATTTTCACTCAAATTTCTTTTCTTTCTCCACATTCTTTTTCTATTTCCTGCAGCATTTCTTATTGCTAAATAACTAGGCTGAGTTTTTTTTCTGTAACAGTTCTGCAATGAAGATATTGGAGGTGATAAAAATACATGCACATTGTAAGAGATGTTATCTATGCATTTTTTTCAAAGTTGAATTATGGTAGCAATGTGTATATGACTTCTTGTAATTGCAGAAGTCAATGTGATTTGTATTCGTCTTTTGTTATAGGTATAGATTGTTATGATTTTAATACAGTTGATGTATATGTGTTTTTGGCACCCTCTGTGGATTTTCATTCATTCAGGCAATGCTTAGGAAAATTCCCTGGAGTGAAATTATAGTACCAAAGGGTATCAACATTTATATGACTTTTGGAATACATAGCAAAAATGATTGCTAATGTGATTAATCAATTTGCATAAACACATTTCCAGCATAATTATTTTATTTTTACCCTTTTATACATTGGTTTATGTCTTTACATTTTTAACTGCTAATTTCTTTAATTTTTCTATATGTTTACTAACTTTTCCTCATATATACTCACATTTTGTCTTTAGAATTTTATGTCTTTTTTTGGAAAATATTTCATTTGCTTTCCCTCCTTTGCTTTAGGCATATTTTATTATAAAGAATGTTAGTACATAAAAGAATCTGTTTACCTTTTTTTTTGTGGTATCTTTTTTCTTATCCTTTTTAATCAATATTGTAAATGAGTCCAAGTTCTTCCAAGGTCTTCAGTTAATTAGTTTATATAATTCTTCCTGACAGCCAAGCTGTGGGTAACTTCCCTAGTTAGTTATTACTCCACTGTCTTTGAAGGGAAGGCATATGATAAAAATTGTCTTTAATAATTCTCCTTAACTTTGAAATACTTGCCATAATTACACAATTACTTACTGTCTTAACTGATTTCATTGGGAATAACTAAAAATGAAAGATTTCTTAATAACTGGAAATATAGTAAAATTTAAAAGTGCTGCTCAGCTCTTTAAAGTTTAGATTGTAATTTTTTTTTCTCTGCAACTTAACTTAGCATTCAACTCTAAACACTAAGGAATCAATTCTAAATTTTTTCCTTGCCCAGGGTAATAAAAGCAACCATGGCTTTATAGAATGTATAGCTGGTCTTAACCAAAGAAATAATTTTCATTGTGAGTTTCTAATTGGTTGTTTAAGATGCTAACATTTGCTTTCAAGTTAGTTTGCTTATTTTTCAACAAATTGATTCATTTATGATTAATTTTGTTTGAATGGACATAGCTGGTCTTAGAATTTTCCAGTTTATGGATGAAAGATGATATTCCTTCCTTACATAAGAATCCAAGAAAAGGCGATGTCACCAACTTCATAAGCATGAAGTGGTCCCACTATGCCACTTAGAATTCAGTTCAGGAAACATTTTATTCCGGTAAGGATTGACTTACTGTGACTTGCGAGGTGTTGGCTACCCACCCTCCAACCCCATTGTCACTATCTTAAGCTTAACCTGATCCCTCACTCAGAGTAAAATAGACTAAATGTCTACTTAGGTTTTCTGCACATATTTCAGGCATAGTTTGATCTTTTTGGTCTTCCGCAGAACATCTGATTTCCAACTAAAGAGATAAGTGCCTGGAAGGGATACTTCCTAAAGGTTTCCATAGACGTCAAAACACCCGGGAAGCAAACCACAGAATGGAAAGGCCTGACAGAAGTGAGCTGTCCTATTCCCACCAGGCCTTCTGCTGACAGCCCATTGGGACCCCTGCTCGTTTAACATCAGGCCCACCCTGGATTACTCCGAGCCTTAGACCCAACGGGCTGGTACTTACTGTCAGTCATTGTAAGCCATAATTATTCATTCCTAGAGTGCAAATGAGCTCCTTGCCCTTTAATTCCTCCCTAACCAGGCACCCCAAGGGGAAGATAATTTGCACAACTTGGCATTATTATTATTATTATTATTATTATCCTTATAAATTTAGTTCTGGCTTTGAAAAGGAAAAAAGCTAAAGGGAACTGAGACCTGCGATGTTAATGGCTGTTAACATCAAGGATTTTTCACACTCACAGATGACGCAGCTTCAGGATCCTAAGTATCTTGAGGGTCTCCTGCTTAAGGCACTCTAGACTCAGGAGGCTGTTGTGAGAAAGAAACAGAGAGAGGAAAAAGCTCGCCCACCAAGGAAAAGTGGTTTGGGGTTTAGCTCAGTTGGTAGAGTGCTGCTCTGCACTCTCTGAGGACACTGAATAAACAGAAGAAGGATGTGACAATCCCCAAACAATCAGCCATTGAAAACCTTATGAGGGTCGCTAAGAGTTGGACCTGACTGGGCACCTAATAACAGCAACAAAATATAAAACAAAACAAAACAAAAAAAACATTCCAGGTTAAGGGTCAAGTGACAGATGTTTCACCCTGGCAACTTTGATTATAAAATTGCTTCCTTTTGTTTTGTAAGCGAGACTTTCATTTTCCAAACTGCTGATTCTTGGAAAATGGTGTAATTCCAATATATTCCTTCAGAAAATGAATCACTTTTATTCTTTTTTCTACCCTTAGGAAATTTTCTTATTAATTAATTAATTTATTTATTTATTATTTTTACTTATTATCATTTTGTAGTACTAGGGGGCTGACCCCAAGGCCTCACACATACTTTGCAAGCATTCTACCATTGAGGTGCACCCCATCCCCTTTTTTATTTTTGATCTTGAGCCAGAGTCTTGCTAAGTTATGCAGCCTTCCTCTGGCCTCAAACATGTGATCCTCCTGCCCCAGCCTCCTGAATTGCTGGGATTACAGGCATGTGTCACTGCAACCAGGTAGGAAATACTTTTAAAATATGGAATTCATTTAAGGCAGCAGTTGGTAATGTCTGAACAATTCTTAGTAGCCCTCTGATGAAATATTCTGGATACAGAGGAGTTACCATCATTTTGTTCTAGGTTTTATTAGGCAGAAAATTCAAAGAGAAGTTGGAATGCTTTGTGTCATTAGGAGCTGCATGTTTAGCCTCTCATAACTTTGTTGTTGATGTTGTTGCTGTTAGGTGCTGTCAAGTTGGGTAACCGATGAATATATTTTTAATTAAGAGCATCTTTTTCCAGGAAAGTTGAGTGGATGATTCTTTTTCAGCTGTTCTTTCCATTGTAATGTTTTAGATTTATCACTAATTTTTGCCTATGGATCAACTCCATGTTCTTTCATGCAATTAAATAAAATGCAAACATATTTTCTGTATTTAAAAACAAGATCTTGTCTTGCTTTGTTCACCTAGTTGTGCAAGAAAGTCTCTTCATTCTTCCCTAGTTTCATTAGGTCATTATCCAGTCCCTCAACATAGCGAAGCTAGGTTTCTACACAGTTATTTACAACAACTTGAATCACTTCATTCCTTTCATGAGTTATTCCCTTGCTGTCCTAAATTCATGTTCAGACAATCACTTTACATCTCTTTTGTTGATTTTCTTCTTTGTGGGATGGTTAATTTATATGCTGACTTGACTGGGCCATAGGATGCCCAGATAGCTGGTTAAACGTCATTTCTACATGTGTCTGTGAGGGTGCTTCCAGAGGAAATTAGCATTTGGACTCTGAGTAAATCTGTTTTCCTTCCCAGCATAGGTGAGCATAATCTAATCTACTGACAGCCTGAGCAGAGCAGAAAGGCAAAGGCAGGTTGAACCTAGTCTCTCCCTGACAGCTTGAGCTCAGAATTGGCCATCTGCTCCCAAGGCTCTCCTGGATCTTGGCCTTCAGACCTAGGCTGGAAACTATATCATGGACTCTCTGTCTCTCAAGCCTTCTTTCAAACAACACTGGGTTTTTCAGAGTGTTTAGATTTTGGGATTTCTCAGCCTTTGAATGATGTGGCAGTCCATCCCCCAAAAAACAATCCTGAAACAATCAGCCACTGAAAACCCTGTAAGGGTCACTATGAGTTAGACCAGACTCAATGACACCTAACAACCACCACAATGTAATTGTGTGAGCCAGTACCTCTTAATAAATCTCTTTATATATTACTTCTGTTTCTCTGGAGTACCTTGACTAATAATTATTTACTTCCTGTTCATAGAATAAAGATGTTCTTCATCTATCCCTACCTTTGGACCAATTTCTGCTGATCTTGAAGGCATCAGCTTTCATACAATCTCTACTAACTTAGACATTCTGATCCAAATGGTTGAATTCTTTTTGCTTCATATTTTGAGCACATACCTTATATGAGACCTTGGTCTAGGCTCTAACAGATTTCATGGAAGAGATTTCATTTAATTTGAGTGTTGAAGGATGAATAGAACTTGATAGAAAGTTTTTTGGGGTGAAAAAAACCTTGAGTAGGGATGAGAGAGCAAAAGCATGTCAATGGGAAAATCTGCAGCCTATAATGTTAGGGGAACATCCAATAAATAGACAAAATGGAGTATAAGATCTATAAAAGAGAATAAAGAGTAAAAATAATGTAAATGTGGGTTTTGCTCACCTTGTGGAATATGTGTATGTGTGAATGTACATATAATTTTAAAAGCAATCTCAGAAGCTTATAAGAAGTTGAAAGTTTAGCACATAGAACTTTTTTTCTTTAATCATTTGAGATTAACTTGCTGCCTTGATATCCCATCACCCCAAACAGTTTAGTATGCATTTCATGTAAAAAGGAACACTCTTCTATACAATCATCCAACCATTCAAATATGAAGCAAGCATCCAAACATGGAAATGAATACTAACTAATCCTTACACCTAATTCACCTTTTACCAGTTATCCCAATAAACGTTACCATAAGTGAAAGGTGCTGCTTAGAATCATGTGCTTTGGTACATGTCTGGGGATTTCAGATACATGTTGTAGGTGTTTCAGACCATTAAGAACTTTTGTCTCTGTCATCTACTAGGGCCAGTATTTGTACATCTGTGAAGATAGTGGTCCTGTTAACAGGCTGTGTGCAGGGCACTAGGAAGGAAGTATGAAGTCTGGTCTCCAGAGCCTTACTTTGGTCTCAGCTCATTCCAGCATTTTGCTCCTAGTATATCACAAAAACCACCTCTCTGTAAAATCAATTTCTTTTTACATACAAGAATCTTTCCCTGGTGACTTGTGTAGGAGAGCATGAGGTCTTGATAGGAGAACAAAACAAGGACAAAGCTGAGTGACCTTGGTCTCTGTCTTCCAGAGACAGGTGGTGAAGCTGCTATCAGGAGGCTGTGCAGGGAGGGTCCTGGTCATCCTCAGCTGCCCTCCAGATGAGTCCATTTGCCTTAAGTCTCAGGGAGACCACTCAGTGCCCCCTTCTGCCTCAGCTCTCAAGGACTGGGGTTAAAAGCGTGAACCTAGCTTGGCTAGAATTGAAATTTTAAGTCTCCTGGATTGAATTTATATTTAGCCAAAAACATAGGGGCTGAGGTTTAGCTCCACTGGTAGAGTGCTGCTCTGTGCTCTCTGATCCCCAGCACCACATAAATGGGAGAAGGACCTGGCAGCCCACTCCTGATACAATCCCACAAGAATCTGCCATTGAAAACTCTATGAATAGCAGAGAAGTACTGACATAGTGCTGGGCACTGCACAGCATCAGGAGTGTTTGATTCTGTTGTACACAGTGTCACCATGAGTCAGACCTGACTCAATGGGACCTAACTACAATGACAGAAGCATAGAATAGAAATATAATCATAGATCTATGCTGGAGAAAAGAAAGTAAAGGAATACTTTTATTACCTCTGCTCTGTCTATTCCAGAGTTGCCACAGGTCTATGCACAACCCAGTATTAGTTTTATCTTTGCTTGATCTATGTTCTACCACAAATAAGTGCCTCCTTGGAAGCACAGAACAGAGGTGAGCCTCTTCCACCACAGCATGGCCTCACAGTGCTTTTATGAGGAACATCGTTAGTCTCTGTATATTTTGGTGGGGCCTCACGTCATTCAAATGTTCTGTTTCAATTGGGGAATGCTTTCACATTATTAGTAATGAATCTTTAGGACAGAAAATTGTTTATATGGACAATTAGTCAGAACATTGAAAAACTGCCCAGCATAATTTCACACTGTAACTCTCTTAAAACATTTGAGGTCCAGCTGCATTGATTTAAATAAATTTCAAAGCTGAGTGTGTCTTCACATTGTGGTTATAGCTGGCTATGGTAATTCTGTTACAGTTTTCTTACTTCCATCTGATCCTAGCAGAAATGTACCCAGAAGCATCAAAAGTTTCACATCATAGTGCAATGTTATGAGACCGTGTGGCTGTCTCCTCTCAATGCCTCATTAGTGAAGAGATGGCTCTTTTGAAGTTGGCCACAGAGCCGCCTGCTGGCTCCATTTCCTGCTGGTGAGGGTGGATCTTGACAAGGACAGATGAGAAAACAAAGAAAAATTATCAACACCCCAAAGGCTTTGCAACATTACAGAGAAAGAAATCTCCCAATGGGACCTTTGTTACTGAACTCGAAGGTCTGCACAACCATGCTTAAATAACATTGGATTTACCATTCAAAGTGTATTGTTATTTCCACAATGCAAATGCATGTGGAACATAAGCTTTCACATATGTTTACAAAGCATATATAGACTAATGCAGAAAGGAATATTGGGAATATCCCCATTTTATCTATGTGTTAAGTGGAATAGGTACTTATTTGGAATTTATAAAGGGAAGTTTGAGGAGCAGAATTTCCGGAGTAGTTTGCCAGTCTCTTCTTTAGGGACAATGTCTTTCTGTCATTCCAAACAAATGTTCCCTGTTCCCAACCTTTGACATGTACTAGTGGAATATTTGATTGTAGGAATGGAATACAATGTTCTGTTATTTGGTTAAAAGGAAATTTATCATGAATTGTCTTAGTTCCTTATGAAACATACAGGATAATGTGCAATTTCTGTTAAGAGTACTCACAACACAATTCCATGGTCATTTAGTAACAATTTTATCTTAAAATGCATACTAAGCTTTCCTTCTAAATTCTTTTAAACATTTTTTAGTTATTTCAAAAAGATAAGTTGCACCCTAAATATAATAAAGGCTATTGTCCAGACACTGTTCTTATTTGAGTTCTATTTAAGTCATTGAATTCTTTCCTCCACATCATTACATATAACAGAAGGAGATGATTTACACATCATCTTCTATGAGTTCTATCTTACATCTTTATGAGTTCTAATCCAGCAAAGGATCACCATGTAGTTTACAAGTGATGTCCGTAAGTGAAGAAACTTGTTTTATCCATGGATTATTGAATGTTTTTGCAGTGAAATATTTAGTCAGAGTGAATTAAACCTTCTCTAAGTCAAATTTAGCTCAGTTGGTAGAGCTCTGCTCTGTAGTTCCTGAGGACCCGGGTTTGATCCCCAGCGCTGCAAAAAATGGGAGAAGGATGTAGCAGTCCACCCCTGAAACAATCCCGAAAAACAATCAGCCATTGAAAACCCTATGAGGGTCGCTGTGAGTCGGACCTGACTCTATGGCGCCTAACAAGAAGTCAGATTTACACTTGTTGAGAAGTGAAGATAGTAACTATTATATTCACTCCAGAGATTTGTACTGATCTTCTGATGAGAAAATGTATGCAAAATTAATTTATAAATGGTGAAGCATAGTACAAATTTGCATGATTTCTATCATTACAATTGTTTACACTTACAATTACTTGATATCCTTCTTTTTTCTACTTAAAATGGGAACTATACGAATTAATGACTTGCTACCTGTGCACCACGTAATCACAATTCAGCACGATGCTCCCTTTCACTCTCACAGTCAAGCAGCAATGAGTGCTAGGAAGAAAGAGACACAGTACATGCTGGAACAGGAGGCCCACTAGATACTGTGAGCAGCAGCTGTGGGGTGGCTGGTTCTCCAGGTAACACCCCTTCCACAGTAGGACATAGCATTATATGCATCTTCCACATGGAAGTTTAAACCAGCTCTCAGGAAAATACAGGAGGTCAGGTTTTCTTTTGGAAGAACCATTATTATTCTAGAGAAAGCCTACACACCTTGCATCATTCCATTCCCCCTTACTGTCTCCATTTTTTTTTAGAAGAATCTGTCAAGTGAATACTAAGTACGTGAAATACTTTTTTTTTTTTTTCCAGTACTGGGGGTTGAACCCAGGGCCTCGTGCTTGCATGCTGTGCAAGTGCTGGACCACTGAGCTGCCACCTTCAGCCCATTTTTTTTTCTTTACTTTTTGAGACAGTGTCTCACTAAATTACAGAGAGGGCCTCTGGTCTCGAACTTGCGATACTCCTGCCTCCGCCTCCCAAGCCGTTGGGATTACAGGCGTGCACCACCGCCCCGGCTAGTGAAATACATTTTTTAAGTTTCCTTTTTAAACATTTAGACCCTAATGGCTGTTAACAACTAACTTTGAGATTTTGAGGCTTTTCTCACGTTAAAGTTATACAATGATGAGAACGCATAAAAAAATCAACTTTGCAACATCCAAACTGGCATATTTCTATTGACAGAAGCAAAAGGTACCTACCTAATCAATATTTTAGAAAATCAATACTATTCCTGTCTAATTTGCTTATATATTTGGAGCATTTATTATTTCTCTGTTGACTAGTTATGGAGAAATAGACAGGAAATAATAAGAGTAATACATATTATGCTCAGGGTTCAAGGGAATTAGTTTTAGTATTTGTAGAGGTAAATATTACTAGTATGGAATAGAGAGCCATAGAAAGTGGTCTGTACTAAAATATTTAATGGATTGTTGTTAAAGAAAGCATGAGTAATTAAAGCAGTAAAAATAGGCTTTATTTGAGAACTATTACAATAAGGAAAAGAGACCCCGGGGTAGAAATGGGCTCAGTTCTGAATACAGCATGCGCAAGTGGGGGTAGAGAGCCAAGGAGCAGGGTGGGAGTCAGTGGATGGAAAATCACAAAGAGGAAATAGAGGAGTAATGGAAGACTGGGACTTATTTTCCTGCGAGGATCACATACCAAGGTTAGGAAATAAGGAATCAGATCAGATATTGAGGATGGAGGATTCTTGCTGAACTGATTTAGCAGGATTCTTGCTAAAATGGGGTACTTCAGAGCTAGACCTAGAAGTCCACTGTCCAGGGCTGGAGAGTTTGAGGAGACCCATGAGAGGCCAGGCAATGTGACCAAGTACTGATTTATATCACAGATGCCATTGGTGTTAGAACAACTACCTCTGGAGGATACGTTCTGACCTGTGGAAGAATGATTGGAACTTGATTTCAATGGCCTTTACTGTTGATATTTTGCATACTTACTTTTTTCCTGTTCCATTCCTATCCTTGACTTCTACTTGGGTCTCTAAATGATCAGAGTGACTGCACTGAAATTCCAAGGATGATGTGACTGCTGGGCTCTCACCTCGCCCTCTTCCTATTGTTCCACTTCCCTCCTCCTCCTCCTCCTCCTCCTCCTCCTCCTCCTCCTCCTCCTCCTCCTTCTCCTCTTTT